>VYZT01040820.1:203528-285833 GCA_013400735.1 Pomatostomus ruficeps
AGCGGGGCCCGGCTGCGGAGTGCTGCGGATGGCAGCGGCGGGGCGCTTCACGCTCCGCAGACGCTTTCGGCGGCGGTGCCCCGGGTTGTCGGTGTGCGGAGGAGGGCGGGCAGGGTTTTCAAAGCCTCTTTCCGCAGCGTAAACACTTCGCGCTCAGAGCTGCCCGCAGCGGGGTCCCGCAGCAGAGACACTCGGGCATAAACAGTTTGCGTAACGCTTCCTCGGCCGGGTGCAAGCCGAGTGCCAAATTTCTTTTTTAAAAAGAAGAAAAAAAAAAAAAAACCTCTGATGAGAAACAAACATTTAATCAGGCACAAGATATAAACGAAACATCACAAGGCATGTGTTGCTAAAATGCTTAAGCAGGAAGCATATGATTTTCCATGGATGTTTTTCCAGGTGAGTCATGGTATTCGCTGCATGCTCTTACTCATTATGGAAGATCCCAGTCCGGTGGCATGTACAGTATATAGAATGGGAAAATTTAGTTGGTCAGATGCATTAAGTGCAAGTAAGGAAAAGAACCTTTTCCAGTGCTGTGGCAGAGCAGTTGTGACCTTGTGACTGCCAGCATAGAAATCTCTATGCTCTCAGTTTGTCCTTTTACTGAATTACTGTGGCAGCCAGCGTTACACTAGAAAGCTCTCACTTTTCATAACATGAAATGCTCTGCATCGGTCACGCAACTCTTTTCCAATTCAAGTGAAAACAAACACCCTTTCAAAGGGGGTTTCCTCTCCCCCCTTTCTGCCCCTGGGACCCACGTCTATGTGCCAGCAGCATTTCTCAAATCCTACTGAAGCCAAGGTCCCTTGCCCCAGATGTGACTCCGAGTGAGGAAGGGACCCTCAATGCCTGGCCCAAAGACAACTGCAGTCAATGACCATGCACGACCAGGGCTGGAGCATACCCTGAGCTGGGAGCAATTAAATACTCACAGCTCCTGGGGTCTCAGATGGGATTTGGTAGCCAACCCGTCCCAGCTAGGCTCAGGCAGAGCCTTGTCCCTGCCCTGGGGCCAGCTAAGCCAGCCCTACCACCAACTGCAGTCACCGGGAAACCTCCCATTGACCAGGTCCTCCTCCACTGCATTCCTGGAGGCAGCAGTCTGGTGTGCAAAAAACAAAAGGACTTGATGAGCACAGTAACCTCAACCTCTCTGATGGTGCTGACTGAGCCCTCTACTTCTCACCACTTCCCAAATCTGTTTTGCAATCCCACAACTGAGGGTACCGCAGTAAATGTTCATCTGTTTGTTTAGCGGCAAAGTGTTACATGTAGCCAAAGAATCCAGGAAAGCAGCCAAAGACTTAAATTAGGCCAACTACTGGCTAGCCTAACTGATAATATGATAATAGCGCTTAACTTACCTACCCCTCAGGAGAGCTACATAGGTTAGTTAATGTATGTTAGTTAATGTTTATACAATGCTTTGAAAAGGATGTTCGGGAGTTGTAAGTGATACTACATTAATCTTACAGTTCTATTTGTTTACTTTTCTAGAGCAAACATATTCTGCACAGTTACTATAGGTCATCTCCAACACAGCTTTACCAGCACACTGTAGGAAGCTAACTTGACTGAACATTTCTTGTTCACTAAAAGTTTTCCAAGACTGCTTACCCAGTGAAATCCAGAGACTGGATTCAGAAGTGCCTTGTACTGGGTGCATAGCAAGCAGTGGTCCACAGCTGTTCTGAGGAAACACTGTGGAAAACCTGTTCGGAGCTTTGGTGGTAGAAATGTTTTTTATCCAGGGTGTTTCTTGAGGACCAGGAGAAGTGGGGAATGCGGTCAGGCTTGGAAGGCTTAACACTGCTAGTGCATAATATAGTTTAATTGCAACTATGACACTGTAGGCAAAAGCTGAATAAGCCCCAGATAAAGGACTTATTGGATGCTAAACTGAAATGACCTTCAGACATAACAAAAATGCCAAGGAGACATTAATTGGTGCACAAAGCTGACTGTGTATGACTGGCCTGGTGATAAAGAAGACATTATGCACCTCAGATGCTTTGCCCTGCACACATCCAAGTCATCAGAGTTTTTCTTTATGTTAAACAATTCACCAAATACTGCCTTGACCTACTCTTAAGTTTATTAATGAATAGTTGGAGAGCCCCTAATCAAACATTCCTGCACCAAGAGTCACATTGATTACACGTCAGAGTTACATGGTTTCACTGTAAACCCCATGGCAATTTTATTTTTCTTTGACACTATAACTGTGGATTTAAAATTGACAGGACTTCCAGAAAAGCTTGAATAAAAACCACAGAGCCTCAGCTGTGCGGCAGCTTGCCAGCATAATTTCAACCAAAAGTTTTTTCTTCTTTCCTTTACACACACCAGCAACAGCCTTTCCAAACTTAAGCAGAGCTACAATTAAACACTGATGTCCACAGCAGTTTCTCATTGTGGGAAGATTTGGGGTAGGGATGGAGTGGTGGGAAAGGGGGTGAAGACTTGAGGTCATTGCTGGCAGGTGATATTCCTGTGGGCTCTCACACCCCCAACACCTGATGTGCTGCACGGTGGGCTGGGTTGCAGCAATGCTGTCCCCCATGGCGGTCTCCTGGCCTCGTGGCAGCATGCTGCCTTGGCGGTAGCCTATCTTTCTTCTGCTTTTCTCCATTTCCCCAGGGCCACCTGGATGCTCTTGGAGGCCTCGGGCCATGGGTGGCATGGCCCTGAAGCCTCAGCCCTGCTCTGGTCCCTCGAGGCGGGACAGCAGGTTGTACTCATCTTTCCTCCTGCCTGCTTCCTGCTTGGTAGGGATTTTCACAAGTGCAGGGAAACCCTGGAGGGTTTTGGGGTGGTTTTTTTTGCTTTTGTGGACACACTGAGCTCCACGGAGGGGAGAGCTGAGCAGCTGTCCCACAGCCCCTCCGGGGCTCGATGGGTACCAGCGGCACGTGGTTTCTACGGGGGCAGCATCCCGCGTATCTGCTCCGACGGGCTGGGGTGCGCCCACCTCGGGAGCCGCCTCCAGCCCCCCGCTCTGTGCCTTACAGGTCTGGGCGGCGTGGCGGCAGCGAGCAGTCCCTGCGAGAAGGCCTGCAACCCTCGGATGGGCAACCTGGCGCACGGGCGGGCGCTGCGCACGGAGACGTCGTGCGGCCGCGGCGCCGCCGAGCCCTTCTGCGCCTACAGCGAGGACGCGCAGCGCCGCTGCCTGCGCCCCACGTGCGGCCGCTGCAGCGGGGCCCACGCCGGGCTGGCGCACCCCCCCGCCGCCATGGCCGACTCCCCCTTCCGCCTGCCCCGCACCTGGTGGCAGGCGGCCCGGGATGCCCCCCGCGAGACCATCCGCCTGGACCTGGAAGCCACCTTCTACTTCACTCACTTGATCATGGTCTTCAAGTCGCCCAGGCCGGCTGCCATGGTGCTGGAGCGCTCCCAGGACTTCGGCGAGACGTGGAAGCCTTACAAATACTTTGCTGCTAACTGCTCGGCCACCTTCGGGCTGGAGGACGATGTGAGGCAGAGAGGAGCCATTTGCACTTCCAGATATTCAAGCCCCTTCCCCTGCACTGGAGGAGAGGTAGGTCTGCCTGGGTTGGGACGAGAAAGCCCCTGCCCGGCCCCCTTTCTCTCTGCAATCTCTGCACCGGTGTTTACGTTTCAAATTTCACTACACCAGCGTCTCTTGTCATCGCACGTATTTAACAAGATGAATTAACCTAACTCATTTCTAGGTGATGTTGCCGCCGCCCTGCCTCTTGCTGTGCTGAGTTCGTAGTCCCTCTCTTCTCCAAAAAATTCCTTTCCTTTCACCTGCTGCATGCCCCTGCACAACTGCAACCTAGGCAGGTGCTGCTAATTCCTCAGGAGTGCCAAAGGGAACGAACGTCACTCTAGACAGCTTTCTCCAGATCTTGCAGTCCTGTGGTTTTGAGGTGATGCAAATCAGTCTGACCAAAATGCAACTGTGTTAAAATTAATAGTCACTAGATTGACTTTTAATAGTGACTGCCTTCACTCGGAAGTAGATGTGTAACCAAAGTAGCTACTCACCACACACTGAAGTATGGATCCCATAAACCAGGTTAGCCAGGTAGTTTTAAAACTTACATCTTGTCTTCTTTTTTCCCTGTGCACACCTATGTGAAAAGAACTTGAAAGAAAGGAAGAAAAACATCATATTTGCTAAGAAAAAAAAAATACATGGAAGTCAGATGATTTTCGATATCAGAAACAGTAGATAACAAATGATGCATTTGGAGGCGCTACCAATAATACTCTTCCCTTTGTGCAATTCTGTCCCCCAGTGCTGGAGAGCTTCCCCCGGGAGCTGTGGCCATGGGGCCGCCGTCCTGGGTCCCCCCACTCGTGGGGACGCGTCCCTGGTGACCAGCTCTGGACTTTAAAGGCTGCTCCCTCTAGTGGCCGAATTTAATGAATTTGCCTGAAAGCTTACTCAAAAATTCCCCTCTGGCCTAACACAAAGAAAGGATAAAATCTGGTTCGTGAATCAGGAGATCACATATATCATTGTAGTTTCTGCTGAGAACAGGTTTTGAGGTGAAAGCCCGATCCTTGGAGACCAACATCCGTATTGAGAAAAATAATTTATTCAGACCCCTTTGCAATCATTTGTGGTCACCTCTAGCCATGTTCTGGCTAGGAAGCCACTCTCTGAAGAAATACTGAGAGCTGTTTTTTCATCAAAGTGCATCTCTTAGCTGTGTCTCAGGAGGCAGCCAATATCTTGCTCTAGAAGAAGCTGTTCCATGCTCTCATAAGTTCAGAAACAAGGACCTCCACACCTGTCAGACAGATCCAGGATGACTGTTCCATTAGATTTTAAATCAAATGGCTGATGAGAGAAAGTGCTATCTATCTTTCTTTTCCTGCCATCCTTTGCTTGTGCTCCCCAAAAGCTGCCTAAACTTCCTTTCAGAATGCAATGTATAAGGGGGCTTACGAGAAAGGAGGAGAAAGACTTTTCAACGTGGCCTTTTCTGACCGGACAAGGAGCAACAGTTCTATACTGAAATTGTTTCGATTGGACATAAGACATTTTTTGATTATGAGGGCCATGAGGCACGGGAACAGGTTGCCCAGAGAAGCTGTGGGTGCCTCGTCCTTGTAAGTGTTCAAGGCCGGGCTGGATAGGGCTTTGACTAACCTGATCCAGTGAAATATGTCCCTACCCATGGAAGGGATGTTGGATTAGATTATCTTTGAAGGCCTCCTCCCATCCAAACAATTCTGTGGTTCTGAATCGGGGCAAACTACAAAGTGAAACCTACAAAAGAAAGGGTGTATGTACCCCACTGGGAATTTCCCAGGCCCTAAGTACTTGTGGCACCCTCTGTGTCCCGCCAGCTGAATCATAAAGCTATGCCAGCCTGTGATGGAGGGCAGGGACTGAAATCCACAGCTCTTGGTCCAGCCAGTGGGACTTCTCTGGAGTATATGACTTGCATGCTCCTTTTTCAGCATTCCAGGGTTTTTTACTCAGGGGTGAGAAAGCCAGGGCACCCTACAAGGCCGTATTTGCCTCACTAGTCTTGCTAGCACCCTGGTGCAGTTTTCACTGTGGTCACCCCAGTGCTGTCCCTGCACACCAGGATGGGGGCTGTGCCCGGAGAGAACCTGTGCAAATCCCAACCTCAGGCCAGCTCCTGTTTGGGTTGGTGCAATGTGTGGGGACAGTAGAATCAAGGTCTTGTGTGTAGAAACCAATCCCTGTCTCCAGAAGAAACATAATTTGGTGGCGTTTGATGCATCTACAGTAGCATGCTGCAAAAAGAGGCTTTGTACCAAGCTTGCTCCTGTGGGATCTCTTCTTTTGGCATCACATCAATCTGTGTTACTGCAAAGAAGCTATGAAAGACAAGAGTATTTAATTGTTCCAGGTTTCAAACAAATATTGCATCCAAGGGCTGGAGCTTAGATTTTGCTCATATGGTACACTTCAGTTTCCTGCACTTTAACACCACTTTTTACCTGCAGAGTAATAGCAGCAGCTCTCCAGATGGCAAGCCTGCATGCTTAGCAAATATCACATTTAATTTATTACAGTGTGTTGCATTCCAGCAATTACTAGTAGCTTCCAATAGCAACATGTTTCTGACCTAAAGAAACATCAGAGTTTTGTATTCTGTTTGGAGTTGTGTTGTGCTTTACTCCCACTTTGGTAGCACCTAATTTCAGACATATGGAAGCAGTAATTTCACTTGTAACAGTGGTTTCAAATATGCAGTCATCCAAAATGTCCATGTCTGAAGGGTATTACTCATTACTCTGAAGGGTATGACTCATTTTCTTTAGAGCACAACTACAAATTCTGTGAGTGCCACTGGATTTCTTTTTTAACATTTTAGATTTTTTTTTTTTTTTAACTGTGATGTAGCAACTGTAACCCATGATCCAAACGGTGTGTCACATTGCCTGTATACTGCTTTCTCACGCTTCAGACATTTCAGCACCACATGTGCATTTCTGGGCATGGTGTTAAGGGCTCGCAGGATTTTGCAGGATGCTGGGTCTCTCTGGATGCTGCTGGCAGCTCACTCACTGCTGCCCATCCCCTTGGATGAGCAGTCTGTCTCAGGAGAGGCCTCAGGTAGTGACTCACCCCAAATGGCACTGGAGGTTGGCACAGACCTATGGCTTGTTGGGCTGGTGGTTTCTGGTTTTAACCCTCTGCAAAGAACAGGTGGTGCTGATCCACCTGCATTTCTGCCGATTGTTACAGAGCCTGCAAGCCCGATTCAAGGCAGCAGTGTGCAGAACCACACAGTACTCAGGGGCTTAGGGCCTATTTTCAATGTATCACCTGTCTTAATTTAGGTCAAAGGTGTATGTGCTTCACTTTCTATTGAAAAGAAAGATCAGACTTTTTGCATTCTGCCCTTATCATCATGAGTCATTCCTTAGATGCCTACTTCAACTCTTATGACAAAAATCCTCCCTCATCAGAATTTGCCATGATGTTGATCTTGAGGAGATTTATGATAGTGCAGAAAACAAGCTGCCAAGCCTCTAGATTCATTTCAAAGATCCAGACCTCAGAAATGCTGAAATGGCTCCAGGAAGTGCCTTTTATCCTGCTGTAGTAGTGTGGCTCTGGGCTTCCCTTGGCAGTGGTGCGACTGCCAAGCAAAGAGGTTGAAGGTTGTACTGATGTTGGGAACACTGCAGTATAATGCCCTGGGTTTGATCTAAATGGTTTTCTTGGTGGAAGTAAGCATGAGTTCACAGGTCAGCATGTGCCCAGAGACCTCAGAGGCTCTGCTGAGCTGAGCCCCATACCAGGGCAGCCTGGCTGTAGTCTGACCTCATGCAAAGGAGAACCACTGTTTCAACAACTGGCAAAGTGATTTCTCTGCAAGTGTACAGAAGCCAAACAAACCAGCTGAGCCTCTCCTCAGTAAGGAACAGGAAAGGAGGCAGATGGAGGTGCCCACCTCCTGCCGTTGCATCCCAACCTTGGTACAGCCAACCTGGCTTTCTAGCAAGCTTCAAGCATCTGACTATAATAGGAGTTGGATGTACAACATAGTGAAGGGGACATATTCCCGTGTCAGAGAATAATTTTGGATCAGCTGCATGAAGAGAGGTCATTATAGACTTCTCCTATACTTAATATAGTGAATTAATTGTTTCACAAAAGCAGTTTGTTTAGCGTAGGCAGAAACCTCTAAATGTTAGCCTTGTATCACCAGTGTTTTAAGAGAAAGGCTATGGCCAAGTTTTAGTCTGAATCATACGAAAATGCTCCAAATGCTGAGTATTTTCATTGTTTTTCAGGGTGCAACCCTTCAGCCACATTATTGCAAGGGAAATCAGAACTGGATTCACCAGCTAAACATAATCTAAGTAAACAAGATGCAGAAATAAACTCTTTCAGCTTCATGCTTAGACAGGAATACTGATTTTACTAGTATGCATAAAAGGCTATCTTCCCTCCCATAGTTCAGGTCATATTAATCTGATTATAAATTTCCTTTTCAACACTGTAATCTTAAAATTATCCTTGGCTAGAGATCACTGTTGAGTGCTGATCCACAAGGGGCCCTTAGCAGATGTTAATTCTTTAACTGTGAGTGAGAGTGACTGTCCACTCTGCAATGCAATTATCTCATTCACTTTACATTCCCATCTGTGGTCAATTCAGATTAGCTCGCCTGAGTGTCCCCATTTAGACAACTTCCAGGATAAAAGGGCTTACTGAAGCAGAGTCTCCTTGACAAGATTTTAGTAAATTAGTAACTTATTTTAGCGTTCGTCTATTCAGAATACTGCTAATAAATCACTTGGAGACCTCAGCTATTGTTGCTGTTTGCTATTTATAGAAGAGGCATATTTGCAGCTTGACTATATTCCAGCAACAAATTCTAACATGCTTTTAACTTTTGAAACATCACATTACCACTGTGTTGCTGTGGGATGCGTGTCTTACTGAGGATTTTATTGATCTCATACCTTCCATAGCGGAAAAGCCTTCCATGTTTTTTGCCTTGCAGTGTTACTGCATGCAGCCTGCCTCTCTTCCTTGAGAATTTGGACACCAGTCCTACTGGTTTTACCTGAAATTAACTGCGTAGAGCAGAAGTAAATTGTGTCTTTCTACTCACAAGTCTGACCATGACAGGCAGTGAGTGGTTGTAACACTCACTGCTGACACAAATAGGAGTTAAAGATGGTCAGTAACTTTTATTTTTGAGTCCTGATCCTGCATTGAAGAAACTTCTGCCTAGTTTGGGTTTTTTTTCCTTTTAGGCCCAAATAAGCTTGGTTTTCAAACTTGTCATTGTCCTTAAGTGAAGCTACATTTTCATTGTGCTGAGATCCTTCAAAGATCTTGTGGGTAGCAGGAGATTTGAGTTCAGTCACATGTAGGACTCCACAAAAAACCTGGGCAAATATGCCAGAATAACCTCAAAACAGCCTGAGATGTCAACCCATTCGAGGGCTGCAAACATCTTTTTTAATTGGTCTGTGCCAGTGACATCTGCATAGAGAGAAAACAAAGGCCCAAACTGATGAGAAGGAAAGAGGGATCCTGGCAGGTGTTCAGCAGTGCTCAGGACGTGCGAGGACATATCTACAGAAGTATGTTTTCAAGTCACGTCTCTACATTTGTAGAAGTGCACTTTGTAGGAAAAAGACCTCCTTAACAGCATCTTCCTGATCATCCTATCTTTGGAAAAACACAAATTGTTGGACTGTGTTCAGAAATGCCATGTGCAAAGGAGAGCCTTTTCAGCTAGGGCTGCTTGGGGTGATGAGCAAACCCAGTCCAGCTCTTTGCATTACATCACTAAATCTAGCAAGACATGGGGACCATTATTTCACAAGCACAAGAATAATGATTTCTAGGGGAATAGTTAATGAGATGAAGTAAATGAAGCTAGGGTGGAGTCAATAAAATCGTATAGAAGCCTAGAAATCCCAGGCTGTGTCAGCTGGCTGTAGCAGCACACCAACAGGACACCATCTCAGCATCAGCCACCTTGCTGTTGGCTGTGGTGAAGTGCATCCCTTGCTTTGGTCCTCTAGCTTTCCTTCCTGGCAGGGATGCCCATCTTCCCAAGCACTGTTTGGGGTTTCCAAGCCAGGACAAGTTTCCAATAGTGGAGCAGAGGAGATTCTCCCTTTAAAGCGAATTGGGGGAAAAGAGGAAACTTCAGCTTAGTTTTCACCTGTGCCTGGGAGGACAGGAGGAAAGGGCCATTCTGGACACATGTGGAAATGAACCTTTGGTCTCTGACAAATTTTACCATGAAAGGTACTTTAGGGTTCGGTTACCAACAGGGCTGAGCAACACAGCTGTTATTTTCAGGGCACCAGCACCTGTCTTTTAAGTTTTGTGTTTGTGGAGTACCAGGCATTATACTGCCAGATCTGTGGGCCAGATTGTGACAAGTCCCTCCCCTTCTCCCATGGGCCACCCTAGAAGAGTGACATGTGCCCTTATGAGATCTTCTGGATGCTCAGCATCTCTGAAGGACAAGGGCATGTGAAGAGCAAGATGCTTCTCCAGCCTGCCCCATGATCCTCTGCGTGATTTCTCCCATTACAACTACTCATAGGATCATCTCCTTTTCTTCCTGGATTTCCCAGTGCTTTTGGCACTTGAGGGTTGGCCCTCTGCTTGGCCAGGTCTTGAAATGCAACCGCCTCTGGGATGGAGCATAGCCAGTGTTTAACAGTGCATATCAGCAGTCCCCTGTTTGGAACAGCCAGTTTCTAACAACTGCTTCTGGATCAACCTCCAGTTATGGCTAAAACAAATTATTCTTTGGAGGGAGCTTGACCAGTCTGTGGAAGGGGGTATACTGTTGTCTGCCAAAAGCAGGAGGGAATGGGTCCCAGGGCTCCAGGAGACCCTTTCCAAACTTCTTATGTAGAATGTGAAGAGCACTGTGCCCACATGAAACAAGAGGAGTTTGGGTAGACAGAATTTAATTCTCTAAATTGGCATCTGGCCTTGTTAGCAGGACTATTGCTTCCCTTGAGAAAAGTGCCACAGGATTTTAACGGTGCCTCCGGAGCCTCTCTTCAGGCACTGCTCCCCACTGCTTCATTTCACAGTTCATTTTTGGCATGAAGAGAAGGCTAGCTCACTTATTCAGCTCCCAGTTCTCTGGCTGGAAAGTAGGACTGCCGTGTTTCTCTTTGGGATTCCTGGATACAACTGGTTACATTGGAAGCATGTAACGTAACCCAACGTCTTGACATGTCTCAGAAGTTTCAGCTCAAAAGTTCATTTGAGATTAATCGCCATGCAACAGTGGGTGTCAGTGTGAGATACCCAGTCTAACAACATTCAAAATCCTAGACAAATGGTGAAGTTCTCAAATTCTCCCTGGGTAACATTTTACAGGAAGAAAAGAAGTTAATATCCGGAACCAAATTTACTAGATGCATATACTATGAGTCTTTTATCACTAGTTGCTCTGCGGCATCCCTCTTTCCAGTAATCAAAATCTATATCTATGGGTTGAAAGAGGCATGCTGTTTCTTGTGACCTTTTGGACAGTGTGTAGTTACCTATAATTCAGACAGGTGTTCTTTTTCCTAGAATTAAGTGTAGCTCATGGTAGCTGGGTAGTTTAAGCAGCCAGTCCTATAGACACAAAGCCTTTTCATTATAAACAAGAGCAATTGAAAAAGATTCATGGAATTGTATTACTCTTAGGCTGAAAGAAATCCCCTTGATCCTTAGTACCATTGCAGTTACTGAAACACTAACCTGCTGCCTTTCAGGCTTTTGCAGTGGTGTGTTGTGCTCAGAAGCTGTTAAAGAGGTTATTCTGCAGCTCTGGGGAGTGAGCCAGCTTTTCTTACAGCCCTGCCAAAGAAGAAGCAAGTCCAGTCCTTTGTCTGGCTCTGTGGAGGTAGCTCCAGGTTTTTTTGGTCTTCCATATGCACAGCAGGTACTGCTGGCAGGCCAAGGCAGAGAACATAAATCTTTGTGAGGATAGGGAAAGAAGAGGAATTGCTGGAGGGAAGAGTATTTAAATACCATCTTTCTTGCTGATGGGTCAAAGGACTTTGTATCATCAGCTGAGATGTGCTGGTTCATTTTCCTAACTGGGCCAGCACAACCTTGGAAACTGTGATTCTAAAGATGAGAAAAAGGCAATAGTTGTTTTTCTTGATAGTTCATAGCCCACGATACCATGCATCTGTAGGGTTTTGTGAGCCAAGAAACTGAGTGTTTCTATCTGTTTGATGGGCGAAAGTAGTGGTTAGGCAAAATAGAGCCATTGGGGAATAAATTATCAGTTATTGGAGAAGCACTAATAACCTGAGATGAAGAAATCCAAGAGGTTTGAGCTGTAGAGAGATTTTTCTGATAAGAACATTGCTTTTGAGATAATTGTCTGCATGAAGACAGGAATGACTTAGCAGTGTTTCATTTTCATCTAATGAAATTGTGTAGTCGGATGTTGAAGAGAAACTGAGAAAATGGCTCTCATCTGATTGATTATTGACCGAGATTTCAAGGATCCTGGAGAAATCCCTAGTCTTGCCTAGCTCTCCTTGTGCCTTTTCCAGCCCCTCACTGGCCAGCTGCTGCATGTAAGTAGGAGCTCTTCCTGTACAGCTTCTCACTTTTGAGAATGGCACAAGAATGCTTTGAGTTTCCCAAAAGATAGAAGTTACCTTGGTATAAATTAACTTGCAAGGGCTGATTATAATGAAGTAGCTGGATTTTCCTCCTGAAGTCTTTGTAAGATTACATACCTTTTGGATGGTGAGACAAGGGATTATTTGCCTTGATTTATGTGCTGTAAAAGACTGCAGAAGGGCTGGAGGCATGGGCCAAATGCTGTCATATGTCAAATCATATGAAGCAGCCTTGTTAAGGTTGCTGCAGGAGTGCCCTTTCTCCAGCATCTCAAGGAGCTCAGGGACTGCTGGTGGTGGTACACAGTGGGTTTCTGTCATGGTTACTTGGGGATGTTGATTGAGTGCTAAACACTGTGGCCAGCAAGACAGATTCCAATGCTCACTGTGTTCTTAAAGTCTCTGATGGTCTCCCCTCTGCAGTGGCAAGGCAGGTTTTACAATTTCTATTGCTATTTCACCTCATCCAGGTGATGCTGAAGTGTGCACCATGGGGGCAGTCAGACCTCTG
The DNA here is from genome assembly GCA_013400735.1 of Pomatostomus ruficeps. NCBI lineage: Eukaryota > Metazoa > Chordata > Aves > Passeriformes > Timaliidae > Pomatostomus > Pomatostomus ruficeps. The sequence continues at coordinate 216,133 of VYZT01040820.1, forward strand.
CACAAGAAAAAGAGACTCTTCTTCCCTGCAGTCCACTTGGTCTGACAGGCAGAAAAACAAAGAAGTGTTTTAGAGGAGCTGGTGGGTAATACCTGCCCAGCTTAGGCTGATGAACTTTTTGCACTATGTGATTTATTTGCAGCATCTGCCAGAAGCAGATCTGTCTTTTTTTAGCCTAGGGTCATTGCAGTGAACATAGCACAGAGATGCACATGGGTTTCTCTCCTAAAAGCTTGTTGCTTGGTATGGCAATATATGAAATAAGTCTGTTTTGACAGTAGAAGGTACCAGCCTTGTGGCTCTAGCAGCCTTCTTCAGGGGGGTAGAAGTCCAACAGGTTCGATTTTGTGAAGGAACGAAATTGTTTTCTTAAAACTTTCAGGAGCTTAACACCACCTTTAAGGTGTATCTCCAAAAGGTGGTTGAAGTTAGACAGTGGCTTCCGAGGTTTTTAGCATGAACTGATGGACAGGGACATGGATATACATGCAGTACAAGGGCGCAGGGCCCATTTCGGTAGGGAACTAACTGCAAACAAAATATTCCTCTGCAGACACAGGAAGAGCCAAGGAGAGCCTGGCAGATTTTGACCACACAGATGCAGAAAATCCCCAGAAACTAAACTAGTGACTGGGAGGGTAAATGCTAGCACAGAGTCACACCCTCAATACTGAAAGTGGGAGACAAAAGAAGCTACCTGCAGAGTATCTGTCTCTCTTGGAAGGCATATGAGGGCAGGGAATCTGCTAGTTGTTGCCAGCACGAGGTCTGGTGTTTAGGCCATACATCTGACAGTAAGTGTGCCTGAGCTGCTCCTGCACTGGCAGGGCTGAGCGAGCCCTGTTAAACCAGGCAGCTCCTGTGTCTGAGGCTTTCCTCTGTAAAAAAATGGTCCCCAAAGGTGTCAAGGCAGGGAGGACTGTCCCTGTTCCCCAAGGGCACCAACTTAGATTCATTGCTGCAGCTTGAGTCTTGCTGCATGGCACAGCAAACCTCAAGCCATCCTCACATGAACAATAAGACAGTGTCACCTCAGTCTTCCCTGCACGTGTTGTGGTGTGAGAAGCTTGATTACTCTTTCCTGGGAAGTCAGGCGGGAACAGGCACAGAACAGTCCTAGCTCCAAGGTTCCTGTGCAGCGCTGGAGGTGACTGAGCAGGGGTGTGCAAAAGAGGTGGGGGAACACTCTCTTTGAACAGGGAGCACCTGACTGGCATTGCATTTCTGCAGCTAAAGTTACATCCAGCACCATCAGTCAGGCTTCTGTGGTGATGATGAGCTTATTGCTCCTAATACATTTCTTGGGTGGAAGTTGAAAGCAGACACTGTGGCAGGTCGACAGTTGGCACACATATTGCATCATTGTTAATATTTTCAGTTACACATTTCTACAAACCGGTGTTATTGCTCCCTGGAAGCTTTCCATAATGTTTACCAAGAGAATTTACTACTTAAAACTTCTACATCTATTGAGCAGGAAAGCTGAATTGCCACAATAAAACTTCCCTACTAAGCTTCTCTGAAGCACACCAGCCAAGGCTGAAAACAGTTGCCGCTTTTGGGTAGTGCCTACAGGAGAGTTCCTGGGCTATTGGATGGGCTGGCCTGACTGTGGAGGGAGGCGCAGGGGGACTGGGTGCAGGCAGGCAGTGGCTGGGGGATGGCAGAGACATGGCATTGACCATCTCAGCTTGTGCCGTGGTTTGAAGTGACAGCCGAGGCCTGTGAGCACAAGCAGATGTGAGGCAATGCTGAGCACACAGCTGGGAATCCCAGAGCCAGGATGTCAGAGACAAGGGCTCGCTTTCACCTCAGCCCCAGCACCACGCAAGCAGTGCCTAACCTCAGCTGCTTGTTGTGCTTGAGGGAAATTTTTCAGGAGGCAAAGGTTGAGGTCCTGGACGTGCTGGCAGAGCTCCACCACTGCATTTACTGCCTACATTTTCAGAGCCTTGTCCAGGCACTAAATAAATCAGATCACTTCCAGTGACATGGAGATTCCACAGGGCCTCAGAATACAGGCCAATTAAGCACGTTTATTTAGTGCCTACATACCAAGAGTCAGTGCAGACTCCTAATGCAAACCTTGACTTTCTGTTAAACACTTAGACATCCTATGCCCTTTTGTAAAGCAGTATACATACCTCATTGTTTTTGCTGTCTATCTGCATAAGACAACAAACTTTGCATTCTTTTTATTCATACTATTTTTTCTTTTGTTCTTGTAAAATGCATTGAAATGAATAAATTTACCAGCAAAAATCAAATAAAGCAGTACTGAATTTATCAAATGCCCCTCAGCTAATTACATGAATCACTAATATGGATACGTCATTATAGTAGAGTACTTATAGATACATTTTCATGCATCCAGGTGAGACAATACAGGGTAGAGTTCATCAGTCTCTTTTGGAAAGAAACCACACATCATTTCATGTGATGTTACCACCCTGGTTTTCATTTACAACCAAATAAAAATGTGGTTATGTTTTTAGTATTTGTTTATTGCTTTTATTTCTGCCATATTCCTGTCCGTTGGCTTTTTCCCATGTGCTTCTTGTGTCTCCTAGCCATTTGTTCTCTGTAATTTATTGATGTTGGCATTTCATGAACCACCTCCTGATGCCTCCCTGGCTGAGGCCAGGCTCCCAGTTGGAGGCTGGAGTGTGGCACCTCTGGCCAGGTGCAGAGACCCAGGGAAGAGGCACATGCACGGCAGCTGCAGGACCCTGTCCAAAGCCTCTGCAACTGTGCCTGTTTCTGAAGGTCTGTGAGGAAGAAACTTTTTGTGGATCACCCATGTGTCCTCAATGTCACAGGCATTTGTATCCCAAAGGGTCCCACTTTATTGCTCTGGACACTTGGGTCTTGACAAAGGTCTGGGCCCTTGCAGCTGTGTTCAGTGGAGGTGGGCCCATGACTCATCGAGAAAACTCTGCTCCTGGCAAATCTTTCGTTGGTTTTGTTGACTTCCTCAGGCAGCTTTGACTTTACAGCCTATTTTGTTGCTATCAGAATCATTCATTAGAATTTTCCTTTGCACTGTCGAGATATATATACAGATGTTCTTTCATTGCCTTTCACGTGTAAACATATTAGGGTACTTCTTGCAAAGGGACTTTATGTATTTATATATCAAGGTCATTGCGGTGCAAGTGGTTACTTGAGTGCACCATGTCCATGGCTGCTGCTTTATTTATATACAGGGCTACATTACTGCATCTGCGGAATGGTGAGGAGCTCAGGCTTCTTCTGCCACTTGTGAAATAATCAACAGAGCAAGAGTTGCTCATGACAGCCCATAAGGAAATCGAAACCCTGTGGAAATTTATTCGAGGCTGTCTATGTAATGATGTGACCAAACTGCAGACAGCTGCAGTGGTCTGGCTGAAGAGCAGTGTTTATACCCCATGGCACATACAAGGCACTGTAGGACAGCTTATCCATTCCTGCTCCCCTGGGAGTGGAATGGGCTTCCCCTGGGAGTGGAGTGGGCTCCCTCCTGCCACCAACAGGCATCGCACTAAGAGGGCCAGGTGAACCCAACCCTCTTGAGGTGTAGCAGTGGCATTCCTCACTCAGGGACTGCAGACTACAGCTCCTGTTTGGCTGTGTAGAGAGACCACCACCATGCAAAAAAAAACCCCTCTGTGCAACTTTTAAATCACTCCTCAATTGGTGTTGCTTCATGCAGAGGTTGCTTTTATAGCACATGGGATCCAACAGCATCTTTCTGCATGTCATGGAAGGCACATTACCCCCAAAGACCAGTTATTTTGTTTCTTAGTGGTTCTACTTGCCTCCTGGTTTATGGCATTGTGCTCAGATATGAGTTATTGCTAGATACTTTATTTTAAATGGAAGCTGAGATAACGATTCAGTTCCTGGGACTGTATTTAAGAAGAATCCCAAATATTGTTAGGTTTATAGTGAGCTGGCAACACTGGGAATGAAAACACCTTTCTGATAGGATATAATATGGATGTAAAGCACAGAAATGCTGGGGGGGCTTCAATGTATTACTTCTGACTTGTGTTACAAAATACAAAATTTTGGTTAGTGCATACATTTCCAAGCTGCTGATGTAAAGATCAGCGCCTCCCACATTTTGCTGTCATGCATGGGGCTGACTATTGCATAAGTCACATCATCTGCCTAACGTTGTGATGCTGGGGTTTGATATTTTGTTAGTAGACCTCATACACAGAGACAGACTTGAGTAGAAAAGACAGAGATCTGATCACCATGGGGTGCTCACTGGTGAGACTTGCTGCCGGCAGAGCAGCTGGGGATCACTGCCCAACAGAGTCCTGGCTGGACAGTGGCACCAGGGAGACAATGGGCTTGTAAAACCATATCATCAGAGGCACACACATGTTGACAAAGTGTTCTTTCCCAATTTTTCCTACACCCTTCCCCTACACTGCTAAAACTAAACAATATTTTGGTTGAGGAGACCTCTGACTTCAGTAGCTGGGAGTTGCCAGCAGAACCAGAGGTGTGAAAACCCAGTCAGGTCTGCTGTGCAAACCATGGTTCATTAGTAGAGAGGATGCTGAAGCCCTGTGCCCATCCTATTGGTGGGACAATTGCATGGAAAAGCCCAAGAAGAGGTAAAAGCAGGAAATCTGGCACTGCCCATGTGTGTACGTGTGGCTGGGCTGCTGGAAAGCACAGGGGTGCAAACGCATAACAGCCGTATGAGACCAGTGTGGCCACAGTGATGTGCGGACTCCTGAGACCAGCTGGGATAATTAGCAGTGTTAATGACTGAACAGGGAAATCTGGCCAGCAAACACATCCTTAACCTTATTATCCAGTGTCTGAGGGCTTATAGGATCCCAGCTGAATTTGCTGTCAGAGCAGAAAATTGCTCTTTGTATGATGCCCTACACATTATAATGACCAGTTAGTATTTTATTAAACCAGATCTACCAGGGTCTGGGATGGAGAGATGAGGATGTTTACTGTCCTGGCAGCACTGAGACCAGGCTCACTCTGTTACACGACTGCAGGGCACAGTGTAGCTCCCTGGGCCAGGGCTGCTGGGCACAGCCAGAGCAATACAGGACAGCTCGGGGGAGCAGCTGAGAGCCTGCAGCCCCTGGGAATTACAGACAGAGCTCATGTTTAGCGTCACTGTTTTCATGTAGCCATAAAAAGAAATGTTTGTAGCATTTTAGGGTCTGAGCAGGAATACTGGCTCCATTGAAATCAGCAGCATAACTCCCCCTGAATTCCACACAGACAAGATTAACTCTGTCAGTGCAGAGGCACTTGGGGTTATTGATTTCCTTGCTGCGATTGTCTTTACTAGAACCACAAACATCAGTCACATGCATTAAATGGGGATAGATAAATGAGGAAAACTGAAAACATGAGAGGAAAGTCTGCAGCTCCATCTAGCATAAATTGTTCCCATTTGTATATTTTCTTCCCTGCTCTCATCTGAATTAGGATAAACAAAGAATTCTCTGAGATGCAGTTTATGTAATAGCAAGATACGCAAAATTTTAGCTTTTACTGAAAATTCTTGGCCCAGCATTTTCTATCAACTCCACTGAAAGGAAATCAATGTCTCCAGTTTGGATTTTTCCCAAGGAATTTTCTTTCCATATCTGAAAACATCTAGTATTCACAAAATCACTAACAAGTAAATGTGATCAGAATGGCATTGATTTAAATTTGGGTAAATAACAAGTCTTGGGTAGAGGTGCAGTACTTGATAGCTGGGGTTCAGTTGGGTTTCTGTTGATACTTGGTTTCTATTTTTATTTTAGGAAAGAAGAAAAAGCTCTGTATAACCCTGAAAGAGAGGGGAAAAAGGACGTCTTTTGAAGTGTGTTACTGTTCATTAATAACCCTCATCAGACTCAACACTTCTGCACAAGGAGCACGCTGCTCACCAGCCTTGTCCTCTGACCACCTCTCCCAGTTAACTTTCTCCCTTATCTGTGTATTTCTGGCAGAAGATACTCAGATACCTTTGGGAGGGAGTGTTTGCAGGATGGCAGTGCAGAACTGCAGCTGTGATGTGTCTGCCAGCATGCAGCTCCCAGCTCCAGCACGGCCAAGCCCCGCTGTCACCAGCATGCTGGTGGCAACTGCGCTTGGCAGGCTGGCGGGGCACGCAAAAACATTTTGCCACCCTTCAGCTCCAAAACAAGGGCTAAATCTCCTTCCAGGCTGAGACAAAGCTTCCTCTGGCTGGATCCTGGCAGCTCTGGGGAAAAGCCACGTCCCAGCCAGGAGCAGTGCCAGCAGTGGCGGGGCTGATGGAGGCAGCAGCTGGTAGGCAAAGCCTGTGGGCAGGCCAGCTGGCAGCACTGTGGTCATTATTTCCAGGATCTGTGGATCCTGGTCAAATAAAAGGGAAGCCTTCTTCAGCTGAAGCATATCAGCCACTTTCTTTGGAAGGAGTGGATTTAGGCATTGGAGGCTGTGCTCCCTGATCACAGCAAGTTCATGCCCTGCCTCTCACCAGGCAAGAAACAATGGTCAACTTTTGCTGCCACACACCTTCTTGCTGTCTGCAAGATGGCCGGCATTTTGGGTGGCATGGGTTTCAGTGGGGCAGCAGGGTAGTTTGAGGAGGTTTTAAGTCACTACTGGGAGTAGTGCATTGAGTCACTAGGCTGCATCACACTCTCAAACACTGAAGTGATTGGATCGAATGTTGTTTATAATTATCGTAGTTCATCAAGCCATCAGTGACTGTTCAGTGAAAAACTATTTAATTATTCAGAAAGTGTCACTGTAAGTTGAATGTACCAGCAGCTAATATATGTGTCATAAATGTGTTATTTTATGTCAGTGGTAGTCATATGAAGAATATACTGATTTCTCATTGTAGGCAGCTAGACCATAAGCTTTAAAATAAACCTTTTCAAGAAAATTGGTTGTTTTTATCTAGTGCTCTCAATATTCAGTTTGAGCCAATATTTACCTATTCAATCAGACTGAAGTTAACATAAAGAATGAATGATAAGTATTTGTTTAAACTTTGGAAGCCCCCCTCTTTCCTTTCTTTCTTATCTTGGTTTTCTTGATTATCAGCTTGCTGTCACTAATTGCCACACCTAATCACTTTTCCACTAGGAAGCAGCCTGGGACTGATAGGAACCAAATATTTGGAAATATGAGCTATATTTGTTAAAAAAAGGAACCAAATATTTGGAAATATGAGCTGTATTTGTTAAAAAATACACCCATTCTGGGAAAGGGAATGTTGATGAGGAGTCCCCCACATGAGCATCACCTGGCAAGGTGCTGTTCCTGTGCTGGGCCACACCATGTAGCAGGAGCACCCACCTCTGATTTAAGTTAATGGCAGAATGTCACTTGACACCCATAAGGTCCTTACCTCTTCTGGAGAGGAACATAAGGGATCACGGGGGATCACCCTGTGCGCACTGAGTTAGAGGTGAATTTGCTGCTCCCACCCCTTGTGGAAGGGGAAGAGCATTGTGACAGCTTGGTGCATGCTCCCAGAGGATGCTGTCATTGCCACTCCACCCCGTGGCCCACGCTGGGGCTGTCTGACATCCTCATTTCTGCTTCACCTGCTGTGTTTCCCCGCCCAGGTGATCTTCCGGGCCCTGTCACCGCCTTACGCTGCGGAGGACCCGTACAGCGAGGAGGCCCAGGCACGGCTGAAGATCACCAACCTGCGGGTGCGGCTGCTGGAGCGGCAGAGCTGCCCCTGCCTCCCGGCCGGCCCAGCCCCACTGCCCCCGCCATCCCTGCACTACGCCATCTATGACTTCATTGTGAAGGGCAGCTGCTTCTGCAACGGCCATGCTGACCACTGCATCCCAGTCGCTGGATTCAAGCCCATCAAGGCAGCTGGTGTTTTCCATGTGGTATGTACATGCACCCAACAATGTCTGCAGTGCAGGAAAGCGGAGTTTTAAAAATAGAGCATGGTCCAAGGATGTGATATTTGGCATGTGATGCCCTGGATTCCAAGCACAGTAAGCAGAAATGGTCTTTACAAAGGAGGTGGTCTCCATGTGGGGCTGAAGTGCTGAACTTCCTTTGTGTCTTGGTGTGGAACTCTCATCCTTCAAAGGTGCTCCACAGTAATTTATTTATTTCAGGTAGATCTTTAAAAATAATTAACTTGCTGACACCCATCTTTCCCCAAACGCTAACACAATATCTATAAGATAAAAAATGCAGGGGATTTTGATAACAAAGCAGGAGCTGCTCTGAAGATACTAGGCATCATGTGACTACCATTGCTTCTGGAGGATCCAAGGATATTGGATTGGGTCTTGAATCAAGGGGATAGAGATGGGTTTTGACTTTCACTCATGGACTTTCTGTTGCACTTTGCAATGCCTTTCTCTGGATAAAAACCCTGTGCTCTGGTTTCAAGGGGACTGCCATCACAAGAGCTCTGAGCTCAAATCCCTAAGGACCCACCAAGACCTAATCTCCAGGGAAGCAAGAGCCACTAACCCATAGGGCAGATGATGGCCACAGCAGTGGCCAACACGTTGAATGCCTGTGGCATGGTGTGCCTGCACCCAGCCAGTCTAGGGATACTTGCTGTCCCCAGCACATCTTATCCTTTCTGCCCATCTAGGCTGGCTCTGAAAACCGTGCTTTGCTGGCAGAGGAGCGGTAGGGAAAGACGGAGCAACCAAACATACTGCACTGAATAATGTTAGAAAGAGAAAGGTCATAAACAAAAAGAAGGCAGTTGCTCAAGGTAAGGAGTCCAGCTCTTCAGGGAGCTCTCATTTCACTTAAGTTACAGTCTCAGACATGAAGCAGACAGCATGTTTCCCCTCTAATAGAGCTAGCTTTGCAACATCTTGAAAATATACCAGTTTGAAAGTGTGCAGTGCTGTGATTGATAAGATTGTTTCAAGTAGCACTGCTCTGCTTTCCAAGGATGTCCCCTGAGTGAAAGTCTTTGAAAGGAGCTGTTTGCTCAGGATTATTTTGGTGGGATACAATTGCACAGGAGCATGCCCTGGAGCACCACTGAGAATTGTATCAGAGCCTGCAGCCAAATAGGCTTTCAGTACAGCTACAGCCTATGGCAACCAAAGCGTGCAGGTAAGAGGCAGTGCTGTGGGAAGGAAGCAAGTGCCAAAATTGCGCTGAAAACAGAGCAAGAAATAGCAACAAACCCCTGCGCTGGCCCCGAGGGGAAATTCAACTCCGGTTATAAATGTTTATGTGGCAGGAGTCCCAAAGATGACGTTTCTACAGTGAGGCTGACTCATTTTACTGTGTTGTACACCTCATCCTGCATGTCCCATGAGAGATGTGCCAGTGTGGGGGTGTCATAGCCCCATGGTCCACAGGAAGGGTCAAGGCATGGTAAGAGGTTGCCTCTCCCAATACCACTTTTTCCATCATAGAACCGGGGCAGTTTTGGCTGAGCCTAGTCCATGCCAGGCTCCTGTGGCATAAGGCCACTGCTGTTTAGGGGCTGCGGTGGCACCTGCCTCATGCAACCCAGCCTGGTGCATTGCTTCAAGATTGGAAGAGAGAATTATTTCCAAAGTAATGGGAAGAATTCATCACACATGTGAGTGAACAGAAAAGGGACAAAAGACTGCGCTGTCTGTGGCTGTTTAGGTGGTAGAAGTCAGAAAACTTCTGAAAAGAGAGTAGCATTTCAGAGAGGGAGCGTTTTTATACATTTCACCTGAAAAAACTCACAGAAAATATAATTCTGAAGAATTATGACCAGTCATTCAAGAGGGAGATGGAGACTTCAGTATAGTCTTCATGTATCTCTGTCTACCAAGGGTTTTATCAGAACCATCACTGTAAAACTGAGGACAACAAAAGCAGGGAAGCACAGTATCATTTCACCATATGATTATAAAATCTGGCTCTGTTTTTATGCTTGTTTAGACAAGAGCATTCCTGAAGAATATGCCCTAAGTTAGAGAGCTAACGTCAAAATTGAAGCATGTTTAAGATCCTTTAAAAAAAAAAAAAAGCAACTTTTCCAAAAAATCTATGTGCGGGTTTTCTTAACCCCTCATTTGTTCTCAGCCTACAGGCAAAATCCTAACTGCAGCCTTAGTTTCAGTCCCTGCTTGGCCAGTGGAAGACCCAGATGTGATACATTTATTTTTCTCTTGGGCTGTTCTGGGCAGTAAGCTGAGGTATCCTGGCAGCACTGGGCACAGCTTCCAGGTCTCAGCCAGATCTTACAAAGTGACCAGAAGCAGTTCAGCCACCCAGAGACGAACCAACTAAACAACGTGGTTATGTGGGAATGCTGGGGGCTGCTGCTCTGGCAGGTTTGGTACAGGGCCCTGACCCAAGGGGCCAGGATGCTCAGCTTGGGCCATGGGCCCAGCTTGCTGCCACAGGATTCCTCCCATTGGACGTATTTTTTCTTGCGATCTCGGCAATTGCATGTTGAGAAGGTGACAGTTTTGAAGGTAAATATTGTGAGCCGCTGAAGCGAGACTACAAGTCCACCTGGCCATGTGATAATACTGACCTGGGACACCCTCAGGGTGTGGGGTTGGGATGCAAACCGGGTGACTTCATGAACAAAGAGGGGCTCCTTCCACCCTGGCAGAAGCAGCTCTAGCTCCACTCACTGGGATGCAGAAACCTCGGTCTGCAATATGGCTGAGTCAAGTCAAAGCAAAGTTCAACTTTACAGAGTCTGATAAGAGATTTGTTTCTGTGGCCTCATCACCGTTTAGCTGCAAAACTCTCCATGATGCTCCTCTCTTGCTGGCAATTCCCCCACCTACCCTTTCTCCTTTAGGAGAATGGAATTTGTGTAGGAAAACTCTGGTTTTGTTGGAGTATCACAAATGCCATGTCAGCCTTTAAGTGAATTCTGAATACACAGGTGGAACTTCTGCTCTAGGGGAAGGTATATTTCCATGAGATCCCCAGGAAGACTGCAGAGAAGACCTAGCAGCCTTCCTAGGATGTCAAGGGCTGCTCCTCATGGGTAGTATGATCCTGACTGTCCCTTGTTTTACACTTATGTGCAACAGACAACTGTCAGGTTGACACAGACACACTTTCTCTCTTTCCTACTTCTCGCAAATTTATTCAGAGAGTCACTACCCAAATCTCATCAGCAACAGCCCAATGTATACCCAGGAAAAGACATGCATGGAAAACAGACCTACCATAAGCTGTTAAGCATTTGATCACTTTGTGAGCTGCATTATATGGCAAACCACAAATACGAGCAGACAAATGAATTCACATATATAGGAGATCCCTCCTGATCTTCAGTGACCATGAGAAAACTGTTTTTTCCTCTGATCTGTGGCACAGGAGCTTCTCACCCTTTGCCAGTACCTCTGCACATGGAGCCACTGCAGTGCATGCTTGGCCTCTTACCAGCTAAAGCATCCCTGTGGCTTGCTTGCAGTATGGCAAGTGTCATGCAAGCCTGGAGATAAGTAGGATTTTGCAATTTAGGACTCCCAAGTGGAAAAGCAAACCCAGAGACACCTCACCTGGGCTGTGCAGTTCTATTGCAAGGTGAGAGCTGAAGTTCATCCATCTCAGAGACTCCTTGGCCCTCCCTGAATGCAGATTCCTGCAAGTTAGCCAGCTGATCTCTCCAGGCTCTTTCCATAGTTATGAAGGTCAGGATCCTGAGTGGACTAAGATACTCTGCTAAAGCACTTCTTTGTAGTTAGGCAGGATGAATATTCCCCCCTGTTTCCCATGTGGCCAACCCAGTGGCTATTATAAATTGTTATCATGCTACTGACATGAAAAGATGCTCAAGGTCTTCCAGAGCAACGCTGACAGAAGCCTATTGTACAAGGAATTAAAAAAACCCCCACCACACAGCCCCCACACCATGGACAACAGGCTTTATATTCTTCCATGAGAACAAGATAGGATATGAGAATTTTCTCATACATAAATTTAGTTGTCTGGTGCTTTGGGAAAAGAATACCTCCCCACGTGCTGACAGCCGCCAATAGGCACTGGTTCTAAAACTGGCACAGCACTTGGAGCACAACACAGTTTAAAAGCTACGGTTAGAGACTCAGTGTGAATGCTGCCGTTTTCCCTTAGGCTGATATCATGCCCATTTTCCATGAAAATAAAAAAAAAAAGAAGAAAGAGAGAAAAAATACAGTTTTAGCAGTTCCAAAAAAGAAATTCTGTTAAAAGCAGTTGCCCCTCCCAGCTATTTAGACTGTTCATGCTATCAGGTCTTTGGGACATCGATTTTCTTTTAATGTGCATTTGTGTTGGACTCCATAGAGTGGATGAGTTCTTACAATATAAATCAGTTCATAACAGGTGACTGAACGCATTTGTCCCCCAGCGCAGCATTCTTTGTCACTGCACAGCATTTTGGAACATGATAAATATGGGGAAAAGTATTTTATAGGATTCGAGTAAAGAAAAAGCCCTATGTATTTGCAATCTGAAAGGAAGCGCTGGAAGGTTATAATTTGGCAACAAAAGGCTCTGGAAGGAAGCATGCCCTAGCAACTGTCTTTGTATAGAGAAATCAGTCGCTCGTTTATCTTACAGAAGGCAACTTTTGTAACACTGTTTGCATTGTGCCCTCTAATGACTGACGTTGCGACAGGCCTGTCAAGCTAAGACGGGGAACAGTGTGAAAGTGAACTGGAATATAAAGACCCCATGACAAAATGAAAAATGTTATAAGAAGGCTTTGCTGCTTAAATGAGTCAGGAGCTGTGTGAATGCTTAAAGGAGTGAGACATACTGGTAACTGCGTTTGTGTACTTAGTGATGCTCCAAATGACCCTAGTGGGTACGCCTCACAGTTGACTGTAAGTCAAGATGAATGAAAAGGGAGGAAAATACGTTCTCTTTCCCCTGTCAATGCACGGGGATCACATTCTGCCTTCAGACAGGTGCTGAGATGCTGGAGAAATCCTAAAGGCCAGGTACATCATTTCCCCAGTCTACCTTGGGTCCTGGCAGAGCTGCTGGGCTGGTTTCTCAGCCCAGTCTCCCAGCTGCTCTGTGGCAGGACAGGGTATTTGCATGGCAGACCAGTCTTGCAAGTGGCCCTCCTACAGCTCTTACAGACATTAATTTTGCCCAGTGTAGACAGTCTGTTGGCTGGTTTTCACCTGCCGCCACTTCTCCTTGTATAACCCTTTTTTGTCCTATCTTTCTTGTATTTCTAGCTCTCATAGTATTTCTTTATAACTAAAAAAAATGCACATCTACCTATGATCTGCAAGAAAGGGCTTGCTAGTATCCACCTTTTTCGTTGTTTCCAATGCATAAAAATGGTTGTTTTCATGCTGGAATTGTGTAAAAGAAAGAAGATATTTTCTTCAATGGGATAAAGCTAAATTTGAGAGACTTTTTAAAGCAGAGCTGTTTTGGGGCATAATCATTAAAATGCTATTCTAAGAGAATAAATACATCAGCCTGAGAGAAGGTTTTTGAATCACTTAGGTCTGACTTTTCATTAAATGTCTGTGAGAAAGGAATATGGAAAAGAAAGTGCTAACTAAATGGTTGCACTCAGAAGCAAGCTGTTAAAGACTCCGTTTCCCTCCGCTCACTCGGTTTGACTGCCCATTTAGCTGTTTAGCTTGTTCATTAGTGGGCTTGCACCCCGTTCTCTGCCTGGCCAGGAGGGGTTGGGGCCACCATGAGACCTGAAGAGACCTTGAAGAGGCAAAGTTTTCTCAGCCCATTTAAGCAGCAGTGCTGTAAAGGCACACCACCAACAGAATTGGGACACCTGCTGCCTTTTCCAAAGTTTACTCCCAAAGATTGGGGTCTGGATAACTGCTTTTGATACAGAAGTGGGGTCAGCTAGGCCATTGCATCCCGTGCCTCTGCAGGTGTTCACCCAAACATGAATCCCACTGAGATTACGAGTCCCCAGCCCTGCAGTGAGCAGGGGCACAAAATGTGCATTGCAGGCTAGGCCCTGCCCAGGTGAGCAGAGGGCGTGTGGGATCCATAGCAGGATCTGCGCTTGGGAGGGAGCAGCTGATGGAGGCTGGTTGTGATAAACCTTGAGGAAAGGAAACTGCAAAGCAGCACCCTATGATAAGGATGGGGAACATATTCCTCCTGGCCCAGCTGGACAGCACCCACTGAGTCAGCTGGGGAGCCCAAGCCTACAGGCCTCTGTGCTGGTCCTGCGCTTGCCTTTATGCAGGCATCAGAATTGTGCTATTCTGTTAGTTTTTAAGCTTTTCAGCCAGACCATTTGTTTCCTTTTGCCCAGGTGCATGGCATCTTTACAAGCAATCAATACCAGGAGTGTCATGCCATGCTCTGCCTCTGAGTCTATCTAGATAAACACCAGCTGGCTTGAATTGCATTGTCTCCAGTTTGGTTCTTTTGCAGCTCTCCTTGCCACAGCATGAGAGCCCACAAACCTTCCATTGCTGCAACAGTTTTTTAATTATATATAACCTCTTTCTCTAGAGTTCACATACAGATTAATATTAATATGTTGGTGCACAGCTATTCAGTGGTTTACTTATAGCTCTGCATGCCAGATTAATGGTGGCACAGCAGGTTCTTGGGATGCCTGTCCTATTCTGTTTTATTTTCACCCACCTTCCTTTATTCCAGCAATGCAGCATGCTCTATTATATAGTACTTGGGCTTTCAGAAAATCCAAGTTCTTACACTTTGGAGCTATGAGTGCTCCTTGGCGGGGCATTTTGCCTTGCTCTCTGCTGGTGTCTTGGAATGCTTAATCTTTTGAGGGTTTTTGAGGTGCTGCTGAGTTTCAGATGAGTTTTTGGATTATTAATGCTGAACAGCCATTGGATGATTGATTGGGTCCCCCCTGATTCTTTGTTTGTCTTTGGCAAGGAGCAAGCTGAATTTGGAGGGTGAGGCTACAGGCTGCGGGCACAGGAAGGGGAAACACACATCCACACAGTAATCCCAAGTGTTCCCATGTCTGAGGCAATTTCTGTTTGCAATTCTTCTCCCATGTCCTTCTCACTTTGGCAGCATGATTGCAAAAGCACCAAAGGACCCCCTGGTTTTGACCATGGTACCTTCTGACTCCTTCAGGTCACCTTCCCTTCCTGATCATGTATGTCCTGGTTCTGGTGGGTCCCTCTACCTTTATAGATGGGACAGTCCTGTGAGGAAGGATTTCTGAAGGATTTCTCCGGCCACAGATGTGGTTCAGGCTAGTAGAACTTGTTTAGCCCTAAACACTCAATGGCCAAAGGGCTTGCAAGAAACTCCTACCAAAAGTGGCGTCAAAGAGTTAGAACACCATCAAAACCACCAGAAGACGACCAGTACAGGTTTAGTCATTTTATGTTTCCATGCAGGTGTGTATGCTTTTAAATGTGTGTGAAGGGATTCTGTAACATTGGTTTGTGTGTGGACCTTGCCTAAAAAATATGAGAGAGAGAGAGAAATTTATCGAAGAGTGGTAATTTAGGCTAATGAGATATCTGAGAGTTTGAAGAACATTTTGTAGGTGGTAGCAAAACACTAGCACACATTTAAGCTTATATCAATACGGTAAGCCAGACAGACCAAGTAGTATCTGTGGTGAGACCAACTAATACCTGTGATGAGGCCAGATAGCACAGAAAACAATGTTAGCTTAGTATTTTCACTTTAGCTTAGATGCTTGTACCTTCTGACTCCGCCTGTACTTATCCATTGCTTACACAGCCCAGTTGCTGTTCTGTATTTTTGGATGATCTGACATTTTAATGAGGCAGGAATGAATTCAAAAAGTTTTTGAAAAAATCTTGCTATTTTCATTTCTGCTGAAAAGTCTCTGAAGGACTTTCCAGGTCAGTTGAAATTTTATGTGTAATGTTTACATTTGACTCCTGTGAGATAGCTGAAATCTATTCATTACAACTGAATAAATCAGAAAGTCATCATTAGCCAGGAGTGTGTGGGGGGTGTGTGTGCACCTATGTAACAAGCAGGAGCTGTTTACACCGTGTTCAAGGTCCTCCTCTATTTTGTTTACTGTTCAGGCTTTTCACAGGAACCTTCTCGTGGCGGTCTCAGCAGCAAGTAATGCAGTTAGGAACAGCACATTTGTAAAACCACAAGTTAAACAGTGTGGAAGGCAGTATTTTCCAGGAGCAGTTAAAGCCATGCCCCAGCTCGGGGCTGGATCACCAGGCACCCCAGCCACCCTGTGTTCCTCTCCATGCCAAAAGCAGCCTGCAGCTGGTGCAGCTCCCTTGGTTTTATGGCCAGCTTGTGGCATGAGCACAGGGCCACGCTGGCAGGGCAGGCTGAGGCCTCTGGTTCATTACTGAGCAGCAGGAGAAGCCAAACCATGTATTTAAAATCAAAATGTGGAGCAGAGTAAAGCTGCAAGCACAGGCACATATCAAAATAGCTACAGTTGGTAGCTACCTGCCACGCTCCATGGGAAAAGGCAGGGCCTTCAGTCTTGCCAGCAGAGCCATGTTGCTGCAGAGCTTGATTTTATTACCTCCAGGCACTGCCGGGCTGCTCATGCCCTATGGCTACATCCTGTTTTCTTTGCATTTGCCAGCAGGATGAGTAATGCCAGCGACTGACAGGGTAGCTGGCACCAAGTGTGCTGTGCTAGCTTTTCATCTCTAATACCCCCTTACACTGGACTGTCTAGCTGTTGAATTATCTGTCATGAACATGTCGGAGTATAGTCAGTCATGAGCCTTGTGCTATCCTTGATTCTTCCTTTGTGGGGCAAAAGTTCTGCCTAGGATGAGTAGATATTTATGTTTCAGGGGGTTGATTTCCTTTTTTCTCATACTTATTTGTGTTGGGGATGTCTGGGCACACAGAGCTGGGTGCTGAGATTGTAGGTGATATTCCTGCAGTACTGCAAAGGTGAATTCATGTTTACAAGAGAGAAAAGGAGAAAGGTTTTACTGTGTTTCCCAAGGATGCTTTGAATCTTGGCTTTTTTTAATCTCTCCTGGAAGTTCATGCTGCATCTGGAAACTGCTAAAGACCCTTTTAGATCTCAAAAAGAAAAAAAAAGGTACAATTATACAATTCCATGACATGCAGATCTACACATACTAACCTAATTGAAAGTGTAATTACAGGATATTTGCCCTTGGCCAAACTGGATATCATGCTATATCCCTCTTTCTAGTCAATGCAGCATGTAGCTGGCATGCTATTTCCTGTGTGTGGGCATTGCTTGTGCCCTGGAGACTCTGGCCTTTGCTGTGGGTGATCCTTGCTCTCTTCCCCCTACCAGGTCCATGGGAAATGCATGTGCAAGCACAACACCGCAGGGTCCCACTGCCAGCACTGCGCCCCGCTCTACAATGACCAGCCTTGGCAGGCTGCTGATGGCAAAACTGGAGCCCCCAAAGAGTGTCAGTGTAAGTAGCCAGGCAGGAACTGTGTCTCCAGAGCATCTGCCAGAGCTAAATGCTTCCTCCATGTGTGCCTTTCTCCCATGTGTTCAAGAGGCAGCACATCCTGGGGTGGTGGGTAGGTCCTTTCCAAGCAGCTCAGTGAGTGAAGAGCCACTGCCATGCCCCTGCCCAGCACCCACCACATGTTTGTGTAGCAAGGACAGCCCTGCTTGCACAGCCCCTCACTTGGAAATCCTCATGAGACCATGATGGCTGTTGGTTTGGCCTTTCTCTGGGACCCAAGTGCATCTCCTGGAAATGTGGTCTGCTGCTGTGGGCAGACTGCCACCTGCCAGCGTGCCTTGAAGGTGACAAGAGGTCAGATTTGTCCCTTCCATGGATACCACTGACAAACACATTTGCAGGAGGTGTGGCTTTTTGCTGCTGGATGTGGGCTCTGCTCACTCCTGGGAACACAGACTCTGGAGGTTTCAAGATTAGTTCTGCAGTGCCAGGGAGGACGCTTAGGGTGAGTGCTGGAAGCAGGGGAATGCAGAGGTCATGGGGCCGTCTGCTTCAGGAACAGCAGCAGTCTAGCCAGAAGGGCGCTGAGGACTAACCGCACCATCCCGGGCAGGTTTGCAGGCATGCTGAGTGCCGTCCTGCCCTGGCTATGATGCTATCCATATGCAAACTACCATCACCCTGCCTGTGTGGGCTGTGGTCACACTCACTGCAGTATGGATGATCCTTGAGGGAATGACAGTGAATCCCTACCTACACCAGCAGCATTTGATGAGCGGGCATTGGAATAGATCTCACTTGACCCCGACTTCAGTCATGTGGGCATGCAGACTTCCTCCACTGCCAGCGCAGGGTAAGAAGGATGCTTGTACTCTCTCACACACCACTCCTCCACCTGCCTTTTTCCTCACATCAGCTGCAGGGAACATCCTGATAGCACCCTCATGGCAGATGTACGGGGCACTGCTGATTTCTAAAACTGAGAGGGAAGGATCCTTCCTCAGCAGGACTGGTGAATGTGGGAGTCTCTCTGTTCTGGGCTGACCACTTGTGGCTGTCCTTGTACTGGAAAATCTGTATTGGAAATAAAAAAGTTAAAGAAAATACTTTAACTTAAATGTTATCTCCAGAGGTGATACTTCATGCATTTGAACGAATAACAGGCTCATAGGTCAAGTCCCCATTCCAAAGTGTGGTTTGCATTTTTGTGTCTCTTCTCTATAAATCAGTATCTTTCACTGCCTTAATGAATATTTCTGTTCTCTTTGGCTTGGTCTCAGCGTGCAAGTGTAATGGGCATGCCGACACTTGTCATTTTGACATGGATGCATGGCTGGCATCAGGCAATCGCAGTGGCGGCGTCTGCGACAACTGTCAGCACAACACGGAAGGGCAGCACTGCCAGCGCTGCAAGCTGGGCTTCTACCGTGATCTCAGGAAGCCCTTCTCTGCCCCAGACGCCTGCAAATGTAAGTTCACCTTGTACTAGTGAAGGGCTTCCCAAGTGGGAAAGCGTCAAACAAAAGCTGAGATCTTCTTGCCTCTCCTTGGAGCAATCTTCCTGCTTCAGCGAAGGACAGGGACCTCTTTGAATTCTCTTTGTGATGCTACTTGCAAAAAGCAGTGGTGATATTTGCAGGGTGATAGTCTGCAGATGTTGTTGACGAATCTATCCCAAGGATCCCCGTAGCCTGAGGACAGGAGAAGAGGGACGATTAATTTACTTTCTGCTGTTGCTATTTTTGGAGAGGAAAAGCTGCATCTTGTTTTCATGTTCTCCTTGTTTGGTGATTGCTGCAACCTCAGAATCAGGTTCCTCAGCCAGCAGGGGTGCCGCTGATAAACAGCATCACCCACCAGTTCGTGTTTGTAGCAGCAGCAGATGGGTATGGAAGGACAAACAGGAACACAAGTTAAGTGACATTCCAGAAGGTGGGACACTGAGGAGACAAGACTAAAGGCAATGATTCAGGCACACATGAAATGAAATCTTTCCCAAGCAAAGAAGCAATCCAAAAGCCACAGTCCCCAGGGACCGCTGTGAGGATGGTGACTCACCATGGGGGACTCCGGATCCCCAATTCATGCTGAGAACGTTATACTGGTCAGCTAAATACAGGGTGCAGGCATTCCCTCCTCTCTGAGCCTGCAGCCGCCCACCAGCTTCACCACATTTCTCCTCGCTGACTCACTTACTATGAGGGGGACCTTCCTAAGTGACAGAAAGAAATCCAACTGACACCCTGCCTGTGTCTTTTGAGGAGACACTGAGCACATCTCTCTCCTCTCAAGAAGTACCTGTATATAAAGGAAGAGGAAACCCCTCTGCAGTGGGGAGCTGCACCCCAGGCTGGGAGGGTGTGTGAGGTTTCTCTTTGTTTGTTGAGTTCTGGTTGGGAACATCTGCTTTTGTCCCACTCCCTTGCTGCATATCATCCTCATGAGATTCCTGACTCAGTCCCACCAGTCTGTTGCGGAGCTCCGCCTCCTCTCCACCTTTCACTCATTGCAAGGAGGGGCAGCAACAGCTGAGCTGCCTGTTTTACAACCCTAGTTCTCTTTACGGAATCAGAATTGACCACAGTTCTCCATTGCTTGTGTAAATAATTACTTCACTGCTACAGTATCTACACCATTTTTTTTGAACAGTCAATTTAATGGCTTTAAAAAGTTTCATTACTTGCTTATATACATCAAAGTTCTAAGGCTCCTCTGAAACATCAGATACTATCCCTCCTTAATTATTGCCAGAACCTGGGCAATGAATTTTGTTTTGGAGTCTTGTTAGTAAAAAAAAAGGTTTAAGTCTTGCATTTAGACCCAAAGCAGAGGCTATATGGTTTTTTCTAACTCATGGATTCATTCCTGCTGATTAAAAAAAGAACTAATAGGATTAATTGACTGCTGGTAGCTTGTGTGTGGCTTGTGGGGGGAAGGCAGTGTAAAGCCCTGGCTGTTCCCAGAGTGTCTCTGCCGCAGGGAGCCGCCGCTTGGAGTGGTGCCGCCGGAGCAGCTCAGAGTGGCACTGCCACCACTTGTATCAGTGCAGCCGTGATTGCTTGGAGTGGCGCTGCCGCCGCTTGGATTAGTGATGCCCGAGCTGCTCCAACTGGCGCTGCCAGCCATGCTCTGATCAGCGCTGCCTGTCCCCTGCCCGCGGGCACTGCTGCCAAGCCGTATAGCCTAGTGAACAGTGCACAGACTGACGAGTTAAACAGGAAGGGTCTTCGGTTTGGTATTCTAAGGCAGTTTAGTAGGACAGTCTTGAAGTGAACCAAGAGCTGAAGAACCTAGAACAAAGGGGAACATAGGGTTTTATCTGGGGCTGGATAGGGGCAGGGAGAGCAACTGGAACCAATAATCTGAGGGTTCAGGGGTGGCGCAAAGGAGGGACCAGGGTGCAGGGACCAGTGGAGAGGGACTGAAAGAGTGGCTGAGGGGAGAGGACGAATGGGGCTTCGAGTAAAACAGAACTTTCTGGAACTGGGGTGTCTGATGGGGAATGATAGGCAGGTGAACTGACAACTGGGACGGGGAGGCCAACAGGCCAACTCTACTGGGGTAGAGAGATCTGCATAAGCAAATTATTAACACAAGGCATCTTGGGAGGAGGTCTTTCTCTTGCCCTAGCAGGGGAGCACTGTTTACAATAGGGCTGATCTCCTCAGTACACCCTCCGTTGCTCTGGCAGTGGGGGTGCACTGACCTCCACAGTAGATAATGCACGATGGAAGACAGATAAATTCTGCATGGGACCCTCAAGCTCTGAAACATAATTGTGCTGTGGTTCTGGTACCTTTGCTAGGGTTGTAATTCCTGATATTCTTTATATGCCAGCTCCCATCAGGGAAGAATATGCACTTTTCTGAGGCACTGAAGACAAGTGAAGCTTTGGCACTGAGTTGAGTGCAATTTTCTGGACACCTAAAAACACCACCCTTGGAAGCAGTAAAAGTGGCCTCTATCTCCTTTTTCACCTCATTCAGTCCACTGAGGGGATGGAGTTTCACGAGGGACTCACTGTAGGCTTGTCCTTGTGCCAGAATGCCCAGTCTGTAATCTGTGGCTGTTTGCAGGGTCCAAGAGGAAGTCAAATGGCACCTCCTGGGCTGGCCAGCACAGAGCCTCCTTCCTTGGAAAGCCAGATGAAAACAAAAGGTCCCAGGACACATTGCTGCAAAGCAGCCCCAGCTCAAAGGGAAGACTGCCAGCCCTGTGCATGTGCCTATGTGCAAGTTAGACCATTGCTAATGAAGTCAGGCAGTACATCACATCATTAGCTATATGTTAGCCATATTCTGGGGTTCTTGATTAAAAAGTTTCTCCCAGCCTTTCTCAGCCAGAGGAAGCTGTGGATATTAGATTATTAGTGGATATTTTTGTTGACATGTACCGGTGCTTGGTTCTCTTGGCTTTCTTCATTCGTCTCTAAATCACTGGGCCATGGCATTCCACTTTCCACATTTAAAAAAAACCCCAAGTATGCGTCCATTACTCTTTAATGCAACAGTTCAGCTTTATGGACCACTAGGTATTCATGAACTGTGGTATTTAAAAGCCAAAGATAACATATATTTAACAAGAACTGTGAGGTACTCTTGAGTATAAGTTTACATTTATTTACCTTCTGCATTAAGTACATTTACTTCATTGCTCTTTTTATTTTTTTTCTGCATTTATGAATTGCAGAGCATGATACTCCCTCAAGTATCTGAGGAAGACAACCTTTCCTAGCACAAAACTGCATTCCATAAATGTAGGGATTATCTGAATGCTTTCTTTTCAGAGACCCTGTTACTACAAACGCCCAGATGATTTCTCTCTGGGCTCTTCAACCCTCACAAATGCACTCCTCCCTAAGAACCCTTCACCTCTTCACTTCTGGTCTCTTGCTGCCAGGCATGCTCCCTGCACCCAGGGACCCAACACCCCAAGGGGGAGATGGCAGCTGCAAGGCCGTAGAAAATTACTAATGACTGTAAATTATATAAGATCAATTACAGCTTATGTCTGGAACATTTCCAAGGACCATGCCGTGGTCTGCAATAACAAGGGACGCGCGTGGAGCCCTATTATTCTTTCCTGGGAAGGCTGTGGCATTGGCTGCTTGCTTCTGGCTCAAGACACCATTATTGTTCAACCACTGAAAATTTAATACCTAGGTCAAAGTAAATAAAGGAGTTGTTAAGCCATAATCTTTAAGGATACTTTAAAGATTCTTGTAGGCAAAGAGTGTATATAATATTTGCTCAGGAGTAGGTGTATACCTGATAAAATGAGACATTCTGATGTTTAAAACACCAATCTGATGACTCTTTCCCCCCACCATACCTATGAGTCCTTTTCTTTCCATCCTCCTGAGTTTTTAAGCCTCAGTTACAGTATAATTGCAGACAATAAAATTGAGTTTTTTAATGGCCAAGTTTATTTTGCTTTTCAGCTGTAGGGTTTTGAGGGTAAATATTTGTCTTTTCCAAAGATTAGCTGGCAGTTGAAGAAACCACAACAGTATCACCAGTCTAGGGCAGGGAAATCCAGTTCTGCTGGCATCCCACTCACTGATTTTCCATCCCAGTCAGCACATGCAATGCCAGGACTGCCAGCTGTTAATTCATATGTGCAGGCAGAATACTGGTAGATGGTACAGGCTGATAAATTGGCATTTTTAGCAGTGCTGCTTACAAATAAAAAAAGAAAGTAAAAATGTCAAGCTTGTGGAAAGTTTCTCTTGATCCAAGGCTGGTGCCCAGCCATTCCTTCTCTTTCAAGAGCTCCCTTGGCCATGGAAACCCCCAGCCTCTCTGCTGAGGTGGCCATAGCACATGAGACAGGCGCTGTGCAGAAGCCTCACAACTGAGAGTCTTACATTCTGCACCTGTCTATCCACAATGAAATGCCATCCAACACCATCTGTAGCTGCTTTATCTGCTGCTCAGCTGTTCCTCTCACCTTCCTGGATGTGGGTCTCCTACTGCCTGTGCTACAGTGAGGTGCAGATTGTGTGGAAGGAGGAAAATGGGTTCTAAAACCAACACAGCACAGCTATCCATGAGGGGCCACTAGCTCCAGCTTTCAAACACTGTATAATCAGTTCTGCAAGCTTTTTGTTCCTGCCCTTGCCTTAGTATGGAAACACTCCATCCTGTTTCCATGCATTTCTTTCAAATGTGGTACAACACACACACATTAGAGCTCTAGAGCCTCATTTCTGTGCTTGGTGCATAGTGATGGGCTTCACCTGATGTCTGCATTGCTCAGCAAGTTCCCACTGCAGCCCATCACAAATATTTACTGTGTTGAAAATTTGCCACCCAAATAATTCAGATTAATGCCACTTGGGCCTTCACCCAAGATCTAAGGGCAAAAACCTTCAATTTGCCAGCCACCATTGGAAAGCAGACTGACACCTTGGTGACTCACTGAGGAGCAGCCAGGAAGAATGGAATCTGTGAAAGTGAATATGAAGGCCTGTTAGAAATTACAGCCTTTAGAACACGTCTCTTTGTGGCTTTTAATAAAAGTGTAGCCAACTACATTCTCATTTTTAGTTGTCTTTTTAATTGCCTATGAGTCTGCTGCTCTCTTTCATATCAGCTTTTGTAAATTTAATATTCTTGCTTCACTGTAGTGTTGCCACCAATGTTAAATTTTCTACTAGAAAAAAAAATTGTGTAAAAGAATTGTCTAAAACATAAAAGCTCCAACCCCAATGGGGTTGTGTGTAAAATTCAGCTGAAACCTGACCAGAACAGGACCAAATCTCTTGCTGAGCAGTGGGTTTATCTCATTAACTGGAGGAGAATAAAAGAGCCTTAAGTGCTTGATATTACCCCTGAAGGGCCTGAGGAATGCCAGAAATACCCACCTCATCTAGTAGAAAAAGAGAGCATTTGGCTATATGTATCAGGTGTAAAACACTTCACAGACTTCAGGAGAAAGGTATGCAAGTCTCAGTGTGCACCGTTGAAAACTATGCTATTAAAGGTACCAGAGTTCACTGCCTGGAGCTACTTACGCAGTTTGTGGAGAGGCTTTCTAATCTTTTAATTTTATATAATTATATTTGTTTGGGAATGGAAAGGGTGGGGAAAATTTGGGGATTACTTTGGCAAAGATGTCAGAATCATAGTCGCCTCTAAGTTAACTGCCAATATTAATCTATCCGTTAATATTTTTAAACTATACTCCAGGTATGTCAGAATCCTGAAACCACAAAAATGTTCTCAGAGCAAATTTAAATGTATGTGTGCAACAATAAGTATTTTAAGAGAAAGAAATGTTGTGTTGCCTGTAGTGGCTTTCCTGCTCTATTGCCTTCACAGTTGCAAAATAGAAAGATTGATACTAGAATTTAGTGAAAATATTCCCCACAGACAAAATTTTCTCAGGAAACCAAATTTTTATGTAAATGAAGCTTTGGGCAAAGATCTTTCAGCAGGGAATTGTTTGCCATAATGTGTAAGGCTTACTGTACCATGTCCCGGTCAGAGAATCAAACCCTGCGGCGAGAAGAGCACAAGTCACCCAGCTACTGGTGCTGTGGGTCATGGCATTGCCTGCTGACCTGGCCACATGGTCAGAGGTTTAGCTCATGCTTTTGATAACTGTATTTCTGTTCTTTGAAAATGTTAGCATCTTTGGGGGAAAGTAGTCTTGTAACAGACATAAATTACATTTATGCAAAAAAAAACCCCTAAGGAGTAGATAAGGAAAACTTCACACCGCCTATTTTAGGGCATCTGTTTTGAGAACCCACTGTGTCCCAGCACACTTCTAGTGCATTGTTCTGATGCAAGGGGCTATGAGGGAGGAAAGAAAACAGCTGGTATTTCTGACTTGCACTCTGCAAACCTGTGTCCTGGAGAATATGCAGAAGACTATCTCTGAGCTGTCAATTTCCTCATTCTTTTTTCCTAATGTTTTTAATTGATGGCTTTAAAAATCAGACAAAGACAGAAGTGTACTTTTTGCTCAGCCTCCACTTTAATTAAAATGACTGTTCTCAGGGTTTTTTAACCTTCTGGATGCAAGACAGTTGTTATTACTTTAAAAAGCAATTATGCTCTGATTCATTTCTGCAGTGAAGCACCCGCAGCTGCTTAAACATCACAGAGAGGCAGGCACATCCCTGGGTACTTGGCCAGATTAGAATCCTGATGCTGCAAGGAAAGTAATAAAGGCCTGTTTGTTAAAACATAACATGACACCAGGGTAGGCTGACTAATTAAAATAGCTCACAAAAGTTAAAATTCTACACATTCCAAAGGGAGACTCTGCTCAGATTTATACGGGTGAGGGAAAAAAAACCCCAGAAACCCCAGAGGTGTCTCTGGGCAGAGAGGTGGTTTTGCAGGTGTCTCCTGTGCTTTTGTGATGCAGAGCTTGTGCACTCAGAGATGCTCCATCCCTCACGGTGTCCCTCCCCTGCAGCTTGCTCCTGCCATCCCGTGGGATCAGCCGTGCTCCCCCTGGGCCCTGGCACCTTCTGTGATCCCAGCACTGGCGACTGCCCCTGCAAGCCCGGCGTTGCGGGGCCCCGCTGTGACCACTGCCTGCCCGGCTACTGGGGCTTCAGTGCCTACGGCTGCCGCCCCTGTGACTGCGCCCGTAGCTGCGACCCCCACACCGGTGACTGCCACAGCAGCAGGTGAGTTGGGGGGTCTTGGCCACCCCCTCCCACCCTCATCATACCTCTATGATCTCCATTCCAGGGAAGGCACTATGTACACATGGCAAGCAGGCTGAAAATCATCCATTATGTAAAATACTTGAGGTTTGGTATGACCAAGAAGTGGGGATAGAGTAGGAGCTGAGACTGTGGTTCCCCTGGGTACCTGGCACATAGTGGCAGGGCACCAGCAATGTTGGCATTTTTGCTCTCAGTGCTAGTGTTAATGTTTTCTATAACCTTCACAGTTGTTTCCTCTCCACAAGCAGAATGTGGGCCTCAGGGACATCTGAGTGAGAGGAGACCAAAGGCTTAATATTGCTGTTGTAACTCAGCTTATGTTGACTCTGTTTGGCTTGGAGTCAAGCTTTGACTTTTAGAAGACAGCACATTTTAATAATATCCCACTCTCCAAATCTGA
This sequence comes from Pomatostomus ruficeps, assembly GCA_013400735.1. Classification (NCBI taxonomy): domain Eukaryota; kingdom Metazoa; phylum Chordata; class Aves; order Passeriformes; family Timaliidae; genus Pomatostomus; species Pomatostomus ruficeps. The sequence continues at coordinate 242,528 of VYZT01040820.1, forward strand.
CATGTTGCTTTTTTCACCAGACTGAAGATATTTATGGCATATAAATCCCTATAACTTATTTTAAGCCCAAAGTGGATTGATGATTCTCTCTGACAACACTCAATCTGTTCACCTTCCAAAATTGCCTCTTGCATTTACCATCACCAAGACACCCAGTCATATTGTGCCTGGAGGATGGGTTGATAGTGGCCCTGCTTTCCACTGGCTCCCAGAGGAAGGTTGACCATCTCCCTTTCCCCTCAACAGCTCAGATGTGACCTGGCACAATGAAGCACCTCCTTTCCAGGCAGTGCTCAACGAGAGCGAGCCCACCTGGGGCTGGGAGGATGAGCAGGGCTTCTCAGCACTCCGGCACTCTGGTAGGACTGTGGCTTTGCACACGTTTCATCTACCCAACCCCCCTGCCAGCAGCCGGTGCAGACTGTCTTCTGCACTGATTTGTACTTAGCACCCTAGCAGTTGCAGGGAGGATGGACATTCCCCCACTAATGTGTGGAGGAATGTCCTTGTGACCACCTCCTTCCCCTCCAAGAGCCAGAGGAGCCTTATGGCTCATTCCATCAACGCAAGGATGTGCAAACCCATTAGGCAGATGCTCCATGCTGAATGCCTGCACCCAGCATTTAGCTGCTGTGAGGCAAGAATTTTCAGTCCCAGCTCTGAATACCCTCATGTTTTATTTGACCATCATGTTTTAAAGGTATCCTTATATTCCCTAAAACTTGACTAACCAGCAATTTTATTTAAAGGATGGGGTAGTTAGGGGATTTCTAACTCACAATTAATTTCCCCAATATTCACAACAATTTTGGCATCACTTGCAGCTTATGATGCTATTTTGGATGGTCTAGCACTCAGCTGGGGAAGTTATTTCCCTGCTGTGTTCCCAGCCTGGGGGAGGTGGGTGCTACATGAAGGCTGGTGCAAGGCAGGCCGGCCCCATGGTGCAGCATCAAGCTTTCCCCCCTTGCAGCCGCTGCATGCAAGCAGGCAAGCGTCATTTCCTCTATTTTCAGAGAGCGGCTTGATAACATCTCCAAGATACAATAATTGAGTTAATTGAGGGGAAAGCTCCATCATTTGTCATGGGGACTTCATTTTAAACGTAAATAAGTATATCATGTTATTCTTTGTTTTAAGATCACGGAAGTCATTAATCTGCCTTAACCTCTGCAACATTTCCTTTCAAAATTTTGTCTGGTACATTACGGTGTGGAAAATACCACAGGGAATGATACGCATGTTATTTGCATCGCAAGACAAAATAATAAGGCCTTTGTTTTCCTTCTCTTCTAATTGTAAACAAGGAGTAATTGCCCTTGGACTAAGATTCCATATTCACTCTCAATCTGAAAACATTGAAATTTTCTTTTTTTTTCTTTTTGCATGAGGCTTGTGGACCTCTTGAAAAACCTCTGGCAGTTTCTGGGCTCTGCCTGCAAATGCACCTGTCTTTTAAGCACAATCCACAAGCCATTTGCTTCCTTCTTTTTCCCCAGGTAAATGCGAATGTAAAGAGCAGGTTTTAGGGAATCCCAAGGTCTTCTGCGGGATGAAGTACACCTATGGTGAGTTGTGGGTGAGGGGGCTGTAAAGGGCGGTGCTGCGAGGCAGTGCAAAAGTGTATATAAAGCATGAGAGGTGCTGTGTGTGCACTGCTCCATCCTGGCACCCATGGGATAGTTAGTCTAAAGGCAGATCTTCCACCAAAATGTGTAGGTATCATGGTTCCAAGTCAAGGTAGGTGAAGCATCTTGTGCTGTTACCCACTCTCTTGCTGTCAAAACACCCTGGTACAAAAATCATGGGAGGACAAGAGCTGCATGTGTCCCTGGGAGGTTGCCTAGGTCCAAGACAGACTGTAAAGCACTGTTACCAAAAATGGGTCACTGACACTCTGCCCATAGAAGAGGTGTCCCAATCAGAGTCTAGAAATTACTGTATCTGAATGATACCAAATGTAAGGAGGGACTGTGATCACCACTCCATGGATAAAACAATTCCTGCAGCTACCAAGAACTTCCCCATCAACAAAGTTCAGCTGTTGCAATGAGGTGATGTATATTGTCTGTGTGTCTTTTGGATGTAAATGAATGAGAAGAGGCTCTTTGTTTCCCAAGACCTCCCCGGTGTGTGCCAGTGAACTGCCTCCTTCATACTGTGGCAGAGCAAGGAATGCTCTGTGCAGCACTCCCTTCCTTCGCAAGAAATCTCTTGCAGGGGTCTCTTGCACCTGTTTCGTCTCACACTGAAGTTGAAAATGCACAGAGAGATAGCCTGTACCTCTGCAGGCTGTGGAGCAACCCGCCAAGGGGAGTTCAAGGGGCTGCCAGTTGTTGAAATGTAGCCCTGGCTTAGTGATATTAGGAAAAAATTTGATTCTGCTCTGCTTTGCTTCCCAGCCACGATAGTAACTGTGTTTAATCTTGCGAAAGATAAGAAATTGGGGAAAAAAAATCACAAAACCTCCAGGTTCATAAATCTTATCTAAAGTGCACTCAAGCTTCCCCCACTTTCATCATGCAACATGTGAAGGTGTCAGCTGAACTAGAGAGACGGATGAATTACAGGGCTCATTGTGAGCTCCAAGAGGCCACACTGTGAGAGGCTGCCCTGAATTTCCCAACGTGAGTGCTGAATAAAGCACCACCATATGGGGATACCTACCAGTAAAGGTCAGGTGGAGGAGCTGAGCCCTGAGCCTCCACCATGCAGGGGCTCAGCAGTGGAATGCTAGGTGGTGGGAGTGTGCCTGTGGGTATGAGTGAGATCAAAATACTCCATGATTTGCCCGAGTCCCCACCAATGTCTCACTCTCCTCCTCTGAATTTGGATTTGGCAGTTCTGCAAAGCAGGAGGACTGGCACGAGGGTGGGATGAGGGAAGGTCGTCACACCCCTGCCTGCTGCCTGGGCTGAGGCCAGCAAAGCCTCCAGGTCCATCTCTAAATCCAGTTGATTTCCACAAGGGTTCGGGAACCCAAAGGTTTAGCTGAGCTCTGGGGAAAATGTGACCTCATGCCCTCCTGTCAGTTCCAAGGGCCATGGCTGAAACAACTGGCAGCATTTCTGCCCATGGGTGTGGGGATGTGTGTGCTCCCCACCAGCTGCTCTGATCCGGGGCTCCTCAGCAAGGAGCACTGGGCTAACTCCACTGTAACGAAGCAATTATCCTCACTGCTTCACCCAGACACCAGCATTAGACCAGGGAAAAAAAGAGAGCACTGTAAATAGTTTGTATAGTATATTTCTGGTTTTGAATTCCTATCCCAGTGATCAAGACGAAGATCTTGTCAGCTCATGACAAAGGCTCCCATGCAGAAGTCAGTGTGAAGATCAAGAAAGTCTTGAAATCTACAAAACTGAAAATCCTCCGGGGCAAAAGGACACTCTACCCTGAATCCTGGACTAACAGAGGCTGCACTTGTCCCATCCTCAATCCTGGTAGGTTTGATTCCCTGAACAGTACATCCCCACCACATATACACAAATTTCATTCCCACCCCTTTATCCCCTCACACCAATCAGCTGAGACTGCAGCCCAGTGTTGATTAAAAATTATTGGCTTACATCACTTGGCTTCCAACAGCAATCTCCATCAAATTGGAAATTCATAGAGAAAAACCATTCATCCTCTAGACTTTGAAACATACAATTCTCTTTATGTAGCATAGTAACAGACTTTGTTTTAGCAGTCTCTGTTCCCAAAGGGAGGGAGGTGCACATCATATCACACCACAATTGCATGATATATCTTTCAGAGCTAAAGCTAATTTGGATCCATAAAAACACATTTAAATCTAATTTGAGTCATGATACTCTACTGGAGTTCTCATTTAAACTCAAGGGAAGATTTCTCTTTGAAAGTAATACAAATTTACATCTACGAAATTTGGAAGAAATTCTGTTATGCAGTGAGAGGATAGCGCCACAGTTTTTTCCCATCTTCTTTTACTGAAATGGAGTATAACCAGTGGTGGCTAAACAGCACATCCAGTCTCCAGTATGGACAAGGAAATGCAGATTCAGGGGTTTCTTCCACAGAACAGAACTAAGCTCCAGCTGACACACCTCTCTTTACAACTCCAAGATAAATGAGCAGTCACCAACTAATTCAGATAAAGGGCTTTCTTTCCATAAGGCGTGTACACCACTGGGCAGTTGGCAATCGAAGCATTGACAGGTGCTGGGATGTCCCTTCCATGTGCAGCACTAGGAGCTAGGGGGAGTAGGGCTCTCTGTGAGGCTGAATGGTGCAAGAAAGGTTATTCACTGATGAGGTGTTTGCAGTCTTCTTTCAAGTCCACTGGAGTGACTGCTTGGTTTTGAAGACAAGCTGCTGTGATAGCACAGCTGTAGCTAGGAAGCCTTGTCAGGTGCAAAGGTCAGATGAATCAGCAGCATGAGGTAGGGCTCAACTGTTTAAGTGCAGTAAGACTTTGGATATTGCTGGAACACCATAAATCTATAATCAAATAGATATAGCTGTTTTATTTTTCCATATACAATGGAGACAGAAGCAGGAAAGCCCAGATGCAGCTGCCTTAATGTGAACCTGAAGGAATGCAATGGAAGCTGTCCAAAACTGAGCCTGCAGGGCAGCCCCACACCTGTCACCCAGCTTTGCCACTCCACTAACTTCAGAGGAGCTTCAATGATTTTCCCCAACAGATGAAAAGACAGCATTAATCACAGAATCAATGGAGGTCTCTTAGATAACAACAGAAGGGTGGAGATGGAACTGTCTTTAGTGGTAGTCCAGGTTACTGATACATCAGGTGTTTCTCCCTTGTTACTTCCTTGCCAGCTCTTGTGATTTACACTGCAAAGCTTGGTATTGTTTTGAAACACAGCTGCTGGTCCCATGAGTATAAATTAGTGTCAGCCTTCATGTTGAAAAGAAGTCATGAAATTTGGTGCTAATAGGAAACATGAAAACATCTGTTGGGTGAATCTTTAAGACTCAATAATGTCAGAGGGAAAAAAAGGATCCCAGATATTTTCTTAAATTCATTATTTCCTTTAGCTACCACATTCATTTCTTAGTGGTTGGCAATACAATATTAGCAGATTCAACTCTATCACAGTAAGAGTTTATGGCCTACAGGTGAATAAACCAAAACCAGCTGGATGAAAAGTCAAGCTGACATAAAACAATTTTCTGACATACAGCTATAATGGAAATCACATCTCCCAAAAACATAGAGGAGATCAAAGATGAACATAAAAGTAAGACAGATGTGTTTTATTCTGTTTTACAGAAGTAAAGGGATACCAAAAGGAGAGTAGGCTCTTAAAGGCTCTGATAAGAAAAGAAAACTAAGCATTTATTAAATCTCTGTGGGCTATATTCATATGAAAAATGTGCTTAAGTTTCTACAAGGGGAACCCTTTCACCACCCCTGCACACCTTCTGCTCCACACACACCCAGAGAGGCAGATTCTAATCCTGGGGGGACACTGAGCTGAAAGATTTAAAGGTCTCAGCCATTTGCAAGGGAACAGGAGCCCTTCCCTTCCATGGCTGTGCCAAGCACAGACACAGAGGGGCAGAGCGCAGCCTGCCAGGGCACACCCTCAAGTCCTGGCTTGTGGCATCTCAGTCATTTGACTCATTTTAATTTTACAGTTCTGTAGCATCAGGTTGAAAATCTAGAAAGCCCTACACAATCAGCAACCATGGCAATATTTGTTGTTCTCTGAGTGTGCATACCACATTTCTGTCTCAAGGGAAATAAATTTAGGAACCCTTGAAAAGTGATGTTTATAACAGCGAGACTGACTTGGCCAAAATTAATGTCTTGTGAAGGGCGATGCTGCCACACACATATCCTGTGTTTACTTGGCAGAAGAGAAGATGTGTGTGCCCAAAAACTCAGATAAAGTAGAAAGCAAATTGTATTGAAATAAAGAAAAGCATGTTTGACCTTTAGCTTGGAGGCACCCTCCCTTTATTCTGGACTGCAAAATGAAAACCCAAGACAACACAAGCAGACAGGATGGAATGGGATGACTGAGAGCACCCGGGGAGGCCCTTCTCCTGGGCCTGGTTTGCACCAGCATGTTGTGCTCCCCAGACTGGTGCAAGAAGGAGTGTGTACAGGGGAGGTCTAATGCTGGCTGTACCCTAAATGTGCTGCAGTGGGATGCTGACCCTGGCAGGGAGCTCCTCCTGCCATGGAAGGGATTATCCTCCTTGTTATCCTCACTCATGGCACATCCGTGGCCCATTTAGGCTCTTTGGATCTGTGGCAGTGTTTCTTTAGCTCATTCAAGCCAAAGGCTCCGCTCTATCCCCATTTAGCAGATGTTACCTGGTTCCAAGCACTCTTTGAGTCGTGTCCTGAAAGTCAAGCGCAAACCTGGATGTCCGAGGCAAGCCCTGCAGCAGGGCACTGCAGGGACACACTGCAGCCCTTTCTGGCTGTTTCTAGACAACCAGATGAGGCTTTGTCAGACCCTGCTGTCATCTCTCTAAAACATCTGGCAGAGGCAGAAATTAGCAGTTCTTTTCAGTGTGACAGCCACTCCTTCAGGCTCTTCTAGGGTACTTGTGGCAGCACATTTAGTGTTGCTTCTCATTGGGATCTGGCATGCCTTTGCCTCCAAAAGGCCATTGGCCACTCTGAGCAAGACACCAGGGACTGGACCATCCTGCACTGTTCCATTCCTGGAATCTGCTGAACTGATTTCCAGGCCCAATTTCATTCAGAGAGAAGCAAGGCAGATGGCTGCCAAATGAAGGTAATAGCAGTTCCCAAAAGACGTATAAAAACTTGCAGTGCAGCCCCCAGAATCAGCTTCCATTTATATTTAGAAGCTAACAAAATCATGTTTTGTGTACTGCATCTCGCTGACAGGTAGCCACAGGGCTTTTTTTTCCATAGATACAGATAGAGCTATAGATATACAGATATACGTGAGGGTCAATATGTATAAATATTTCTTCGTGTAAGTGCTTTTTTGCATGGGACTAGATATCCAGTCTGACTTTGCAGCTCAGTAGGCCTCATAAGCATGGTACTGTACAGTTGCTGACCACTTTGCCGGTTTGCAGGCTTGGAGTATCTTGTGGCAGGACACGAGGACATCCGAATGGGCAGACTCATTGTCAACATGAAAAGTTTTGTCCATCAGTGGAAGTCGGCTCTCGGAAGAAAGGTGTTGGAGATTTTGAAAAGAGACTGCAACTAGGGGTGTGCAACTGCCTAGGGCATTTCTTTATGCACAAAATGCAACAGCCTCCACAGAGAGATCTCTAGCGTGAAAACTGGAATGTAAGAAAATAGTGCCAAAACATGTAGTGAGGCATTCAGAGTTGTAGGCGCTGTCTAATTTAACCCTTTCTGGCCAATGTTCTTTCACTTGCCTATAGCTTCTTTGCCAGGGGCTCACCTGAGCCCTGCTCATCGTTACATTGAGGGAAACAAAAGGAAGGGTGGTGGATGCTTGTCTTGCTCCCGTGCAGTGTTGGAGCAGCTCCTGTGAAGCCACTGATCACCCAAGACTAAACTGCCACCCTGGAGGAGCTACTGCTGAGAAGCAAAACACTGCTAGTGCCACTAGTGTGGATCCTGAGTGACTTCCAGAGGCTCCCAGACAATGCTGTAGGGAAGGCAATGGCCACAGCTGTGGGTAGGTGCTGGCACCAATGTGGCAATGACAACCATTCTCTAGAAACACCCCCTCACAGGTTAGGACATGGCACCTGTCAAAGAGAATTGGGTGCCACGTGCTTTTAGCCTGTTTGCCCTGCTGAAGGTTTCAGGGGCTAGATTGTCTGCTGGTGCTGTTGAGGATGGAGCTGCTGGAGTGAATTAATCGCTCCGCCTTGGCACAGGTGTGATGCAGGGCAGAGGCCAGCTCTCCACCCTCTGCATGGCTGCAGAGAAGAGCCAGCTGCAGAGGGTGCAGTGTCTCTGAGCTTTTGTCCTTGAAGTGTTAAAAAATAAACCTAGCCCTAGTGTAAATATTTCGTTGTATAAAGCACTTTACTACCTGCCACTTCACGGTGCGGGAAGTCTAATTGTGTTGGGGAAAGAAGAATTTGAAGGCGGCACGTGAAAAAAACTCCCTGAAACAGAAGCACTCCTTGAAGACCCCCCGCAGTTGGACAGCGTTAACAGTATAAAGGGAATGGCCAGCCTGGTATTGGCCACTCAGAATATCTGAGGATGCAATCTGAAAGATAAAGTATTTGCACTGAAGTCCCAGCGTCAGACCAGCACTTGGACCCCGTGGGCAGGACTCTAGCAAACGGAGTGAGGAGAAGAAGAGACTTTGAGATAAAAATGCAATTGCCAGAGGAGAAAAGCTCCAACTGCAGGAAAAGGAGTGGATGCAGAGAACAGAAAGGACTTGCATTCACATATCACAACCCAGAGATTCATGGTGGGCGTGGAGTTTATTTTATTTTTATGTTAGTATTTAAAACTGAACATTTTCTTTGTTTTCTTCTGTGTTATTGTTTGCAATATATACAGCCATTATACTTCCTCATTAACACCAATATGAAATATAGCACAGTTTACTCCAGTTTTCAGCACTAAAATATATCTTTTCTGTAAAGCATCTTTAAACCACATTGCATAGAGTGTATTTTGTTCATGAGTGTGAGGGTAAAGAAGACATACAACACCAGAAAAGTCACAAGTCTACCAATCCACTTTACATGTGTATTTTTCTTTCAAGGTCCTGTGGACTCAAAAAAAAAAGATACTATTTTGGTAATTTGTTTTTGTATCTCATGTATGTAATAAATATAATATGATTTCAACATCTTCTTCTCCTGTTACTGCTTACGCCAGTGGTAGCAGGGTCTTCATGGCTGCACTAAAAAGCACAAGCAAAGATTGCACTGGGTGAGGGGAAGCTGCCATGAGGGATATTTTCCTCTCTGGTTTACATGTGGTAGAAAATGAGGTAGCATGGATGACTCACAAAAATCCCATTTCACTGCTTGTTTTGGGAGTTTTATAAGCTCTTCTTATAAGAAGGGGAATCGTACCTAAGTATTTTCAAATCTGGCCAGATCCTTGCCTCCACACAGGCTTGAAGGCTGAGCGGCAGAGCAGGGACTTATCACAAGCAAGTCAGGGATGGCAGAAATAAGATTTGTTCCCTACATTTGAAACTACTAAGGGGAAAGAAACGGCTGTGGGAAACAAGCGCTGTGGCAAAAGGTCTATAAAAACACTGCAGAGTGAAGTCAAGCATCAGAAATTAGTGGCCAGGGGGTCAGGACATAATCCACAGTGTGGGCAGCAGCTCCCCAGGCAGGTGGTTAATCAGTGACTGCAGCAGCACCCATCTCTCTGGCAGAGGAGAGCGCAGGAACAGGCTCTCCTATGGAGGCACTTGGAGACTAAGAGCCTCCAGTAGCTCTGTTTTGATTTAAACCAGGGATCTACCTGCTTGACATATTTTTAGCTTCGTTTTATTTTAATGCCACTGAAAATACATTTTCAATGGCTATTTGATTAATGTGACCTTGTCAAAGCTGGAGCGTGTGAGACCACCACCCCAGCCAGCTCGAGCACTGTGGGAAACTAGGATGGCTTTGTTGGCAGTGCTGCTTATGGCAACTTGTCGACTCCTGTCCTAGCCTTGGAGCTGGGCACTGATGGTTTTATGGAGGAAAGGGGTTAACTTCTGTGGGGCAGATCTGCCTATGAGAGATTTCTGTGAGGGGATTTTGGCTGGAAGAAGTGTCCCATTACCAAGAGCGGGTGAGCTGGATATCAAACAATCACAGAACCAGCTGGGTTGGAAAAGACCTGTGACATCATTGATTCCAAGCTTTGACCAATCACCACCTGATCAGCTAGACCATGACACTAAGTGCTGTGTCCAGCACCTCCAGGGATGGTGACTCCACCAGCTCCCTGGGCAGCCCATTACAATGTTTAATATCCTTCCTGTGAAGGAATTCTTCCTGATGTCCAACCTGAACCTCCCCTGGCACAGCTTGAGACTATGTTCTCCTGTCTTGTCTTGTCTTGTCTCCTTTGGGGTGGTTGTAGAGAGAGAGATGGTCTCCCCTGAGTCTCTTTTTCTCCAGGCTGAACAATCCCAGCTCTCTTAGCCACTCCTCATAGGACTTACCCTCTAGACCTTTTATATCCCTCCATTCATATGTGTTTTGGTTTCAAAGACAGGTATTTGCTAAAGAAGGCAGAAGCTTCTTTTAGAATAGGAAAATGTAACTTCTTTTTCTTTGAATTGGTAAAATTTTGAAATTAAGGGGCTTTAAGGCAATGCTATGAGAAAAGAGGAATAACAGTCTTTTACTAATATATTTATATATATATATATAATGGGACAGATAAAATAATAACAATAGTAACCACCACAAATAAGAACAGACAAACTTACGGACAGTTTCTTTTCGCTTTGTTGGCAATTCCCCTTTGGTGCAGTCACAGTTACAGCCGGCAGGAGCACTTGTGCTCTCGGTGTGCAGGGAGGGTGTGATAACTCCCCTGAGAGGGGAAAAGGGGGCTCAGGGATCCTGAGTTTCCTTCCCTCGAGACACTGGAGCGGATGGTGGAGAGTTGGTAGAAACACGCAGTTGAAAACATAAGCCCACGGTGGAGGAAGATTCTTCTTGGAGCTCTAAGCGGTCTCTCTCTTTCTTTTTTTCGTGTTTAGGAGCGAAGAAGGTACTCTTTAGTTGTGCTTGGCTCTTTTTAATTAGTCTTAGTCTCTTAGTATTTTTGCCTCCTTTTGAGGGGGAAATCTTAGATATTACGGAATCTTAGATAAGGGTTAGCTAGCCGCACCCATCTTAGAGCCAGCTTTTTGTCTTTTCTTAATCACTTACCCGTTATCGCTTCTTAGCAACTAATCACTCACCCATTATCACCCCTTAGCAACTAGAATGGGGAAAAATTCTAAGACAGAGAGACAAACAAAAAAAGAAAAAGTATCTCAAACTTTGACATAATGAGATCACAAGATGGCCAACTAGACCCTCCTTAGCAAGAAAAGCTTCTTTGGACAGCAAGTCTTGCAACTCAGTGAGTTAATGCAAGCAGCCTGCCTGGTTTATCTCTTTACTCCCCTCTGTTATGTGTATGAGAAGAGGATGTCTGTCTTTGCCAACCTGAAGAGTAGGTGTATTGCTTGATGACTCCAGAAGTACCAATGCCTTGACCAGTCCTTCTGCATGACAAAAATCAGTGGCAGGAAAACCAACCCAGTCATAATCAGAATTGGCAACAGCACCCACACAAGGGTCTTTTCTTCCAGAATTGCCTCACTGATATAGGCAAAGGTGGAAGCTGAGACCAGGCTGCCCTTTCTGTATTGTGCTGCTCCTGTCAGGAGGGGAGCAGAGATGAGTGTTGGATTTTCAGGAACCAAAGATGGGAATTGCCAGAGTTCTTCCTAGAGCATCCTTATGATGTCCTTATGCCTTACCTGCAGCTAAAGAGCAAGTACCTCCCTGCTGCTGAAGGAAGCATGGTAGAGTCCTCAGCCATCCCGTTTCCAGGGCTGGAAGCCAGATGTAAGCTGTGGCCAGGGGCCAGTGATAGGGGCTGGAGCTGCCTGCCAAAGCCCCCGTGCTCCTGGTTGTCTGTCAGCACTGCAGGCGCGAGTCATGTTGGTAACACGTGCTTGGCTGGAGGAGGTAAAGCAGGTGTATTGGAACCAGCTGCCACCACAACACCAGCCCCGGCTGTACACAGCGATACAGCCCCTCCAGCACAGCAACACATGATCCAAACCTGTATTCCTCCAAGGCACTCACAGGACACCTCTTCCACTCTTTCTGGTGGCCATGAGTGCTCCACTTTGGCACACAAGGTCTCAGCAGATGCTTTGGCACTGAGAAGGGAACACCTGGCTCCAACTAGTTTTCAGTGCCTCCGTGCACTCTCTGAGGCAAATCCTGTGCCGTAAGTATTGTCAGGACCAGGCACTAAGCCAAACACACACTGCTGTGTGAGTGAAGCTTTCTCTACTGTCCTCTGCCCCTACTGCCCCTGTGGAAGAAAGCAGAATAAGCCACACAGATCTGCCCATTAGTTTTCACTAACCTGAAGCCTTCTTGGAGGAGGCTGCACTCAGAAACATCCTACATCCTCCCTCAGAGAGGTGGCCTTACACACTCTGCTCACCAGTACCTGCAAGCAGGGTGAGTCTCCCCACCTGTGCAGGGCCTTTGTGATGGGTACCACTGCCCAGCCCATTCATCAGGAAGCAGGAGGTGTTTGGGTGAAACATCTGCACTTATTCTGTTAAAGACTATTTTTCTCTTTGGATCACCTCAACAGACACTAACCATGCCTACAGGCTCTGAGTGCAAGGAGGGCCAGTGGAGAAGCCATCTGCAGGCCCAGCCACATCCACCCCAGCACCAGCTGGCCATGGATCCCCATCAGCATGGCCGCCTTCTCCTAGGAAGTGCTACTGATGGGAGCCCACTCATCCCAGACCAAGTCCTGTTGGGCTGCAGAAGTGCTGTGCCCTCCTGCCATGGTGAGAGGCTGGAGAGGACTCAAGGCTGTGCTGCCTGCATGCACAAAGAGCCCGTTCAGTCAGCGATTGCTCGCCCCCAAAGAATGCAATCTTCCCGTTACAGTGGAAAATTACAGGCGTGTTTAATATAGTTGCTCTGGCAGGCTAAATCTTCTGGGATATGACCATGTTGCTGAAAATGACTGAACATCTGGGACTACAGGCCTGCCTAAATGGAAAGCTGGGCTGGTATGGGTAAACATAGCAATTCAGGAACAAATAGCTGCAGTGTATTTTTTTTTTAATCTTTATTTTTAGTTATAATATTGACTTCAATATCAACACAGACTAGAATAAACATCTCAAAAATGTCCAGTGGCTGCTGCCTCAGCATCCATAGGAGCTCTCTTTCTGATAAGGCTGGAGGGGATCAGCTGTCTGTGGGCCTTCTGGGCTGATGTGTTGATTTTGTGATGACGGTGTTTCCAAAGCATGCTCTTACCCAGGGGTCACAGCTCCTTGCTGTTCTTTTCCCACAGTTCAGCATAGAAACTTCATTAATGCCTTGTATTGCTTCAAGGGAAGGCAATGCTGCCTCGGCAAGGCTCAAAGGCTGGGAAATATACTATATATGGGAAACCTGTTGACATATTGAAAATGTTAGCATGGCCAAGTGGGTAACATGCTGCAGCAGGCATTGGGAGAGCTGCTCTTTGTGTCTAGTCCATCCTCACTTCTCCATCACTTTCAGGGGTCCTTTGGAGACAAAATAATGCTGGGTTGCTTGAACATTTGATGTATGACTGATGTGATGCACTCATGGGTACACTTAAGCCAAACTCAGTCTGTAGCCCAGAAAAATGTCATCATGCCCAAGCTTTGGTGCAATGCAATACGCAGTTCAATGTATCTCCAAGTACTACCTGGGCACTTTCTCAGCTGTAGAAGATATGTAAAAGAAGTTTTCCAGGCTGCTGGAAGGTCTGGGGGGGTTGTGGGTGTGGATGAAGGCATGTGTGTGTGTGCATCCCCATGCTCACTTCTGCATTTCCCGGATGGTGCTTTCTCTGCTCATGCCTCTGAGCTCCCCCTGACCAGACAGGTTGCTCATACTGACAGCATTTCTTTCTTTGACCTCTTGTCTCAGACTTACACATAGAAATTAAATACAGTTATTTAGCACAGGACATGACTTTTAAGCCATCTGGAAATCAGGGAGGGCAAAAGGCCTTCAGGTCTGTATGAAAATTGCTGAGAAAAATAAAGTTACTTCCTAGAGAAAACATTAGTGAAACTTCCCTGAAATGACTTGGTGTGGACATGGATGTGCACCCCTTCTAGCAGGTGCAAATGCAGCCCAGCTCCAGGCTCGGGACACATGCTGAGGTACACAAACAGGGGACAAAAGATCAAAACCAAACAACCATCCATTAGGCTAGTGTTAAACTAGAGAAAAGGACATTCCTTTCTGCATTCCCTGTGACAGATTCACACACATGATTGCTGCCTGGGTCAGTAGGAGATATTTCCCACATTATAACCTCAAGATGTATACATGTAAAAAATACGTTTGCTCTTTGTCTCTGCTCTTCATCAGAGCTTTCCTTGATTTGCATCAGATGCAACTCGCATCTGGACCTCAAGTATTTGTCAAGCCTCCATGTGGTCAAATCTGCTGCATAATATCTGCTTGGGCTTTATCTGAGTAACACCTGGAGGAGATCAGAAAACATTATTTCAGGTACACAAACAAGGACTAGAGATTCACCTCACCTAACATGAGGTGCTGGCGGCAGATGGCAGTCAGGACAGGATCCTCTGATCCCCCCAGGGTTGCAGAAGAGACCTAGGAGCACCCTGAGGGGTCATTACAGCTGCCCAACTGCCCCATAGGGGCAGGTGAGGGGGCAGGAGGATGCACAGGTACTTGTGCAGCTTGAGAAGCATCAGCAAGATGCTCTTGGCATAGGAGCAGGAGATTAAACTGATGCTGCATAGGGGCAGGGAGGTTCAGCAGAGCAGAGGTCCAAGCAGGGACACTGCCACCTCTGCAGCTGTGGGCACATACAGGAACAAGGGACCCCAGTCACAGGAGACAAGGAAGCCTCAGCATTCGCCCCTTGCTGGGCATGGCTGCCTGGACCTGATCAGCCTCTTTCACTAGAGAGCTACAACAAGAGGCCATTTCTTGATCTGCAAAGCAGGTCCTTGAAAAGGCCCCCAGAGCTGCTGGTGTGACTGGAACGGGGAGGCTGATTCAAGGGAGCCTGAACCTGGTCATGGCAACACATGCATCCTGCAGTCGCCTAAGGGGGTTGAAAATGGTCACGTGGAGCTGTGTGTGCAAAATAAATGTGCCCAGAGCCACTCTGCAGTGCAAGGAACCCCTGTCTGTGCCATCAAACATCTCTGACACAGACATTTTGGGAGGGATGTTGCCCCGGGCAGCCCCCAGGCCAGGGGGTCAGGAGGGGATGAAGTGGTGCAGGGCTGTGCCACGAGCCAAGCTGACAACTCTTACGGTACGGATTATCACCTTCCAGTGCCCGGGTAAGTTCCTGAAAAATGCGTCATTTATTCGCATGTCTGTACCTCCGCAGAAGCAGCACATCCTGCCCCGTGACTTGGCCCTGGCCGCAGCCAACATCTACAAAGGCAGGAGGAAAAAAAACAACAACAAGAAAACAGAAGCCAAGTTATGCAGCAGAGGGGGAATAAAAATATTTCCCTGGCCGCGGCGGGTGACCGGCAGAAACCCCGAAAAGCACTGTAAATACAATGTACTGCCGCTCGGACAAACAGCCCGGCCTCGGCGCTCCGAGGAGCAGCCCCGGCGGCAGCGCTCCGGGGAGCTGGGACAGTGGCGGTGCCGGTGGGACGGGCCAGCACTCCCAGTCCTGCTCGGGGACATAAACAGGACGCCCCACCTCTGGCTGATACCGATCAGCTGGACGAGGCAGAAGAGGGAAGAGGCCGGGCCCCCGCTGCGCCCCGGTCACCTCTGAAATGACAAAGCATTATTGCAAGTGACAAAATACAAGCAATGTCGCAAAGAGCTTCGACACCGACGGGCAAGAGGAGACGATCCGCGGGACTTCTGCCGCAGACTACAGTGGGGTCTGCTCCCTTGCTGTGCTCCTTGCTGGTGAACTATTTAACACATTAAAAGCAATAACGACTGAATTCTTCTGAGCAAAAAGCACTTATAATTGGATAATGGCCACTGAGCATCAGTAGGTGGGTTGCCTAAAGCCTGAAGGAAATCATGAGAATTTTTTTTCCACCCACAGCACTATTATGAAGCTGAAAGGGTCCTGCTCTCTGCAATTCCCATTAATTTTACTGCCTGACCTTCAAGATTTATGACAGCTTTGTCTGACATTCATGGGGCAGACAGGTATTGTTACGTGCCGACATAACCCAGGTAGCAGCCATGGGTTGTTCTCCACAAATGACTGCACTCCAGTCAGCTTTGGAAAACTCCCTGCTTTTGTACGGGGAAATACTAAATAAATGAGATTCACTTTAAATTCCAGTCTCCCTTTCCACCCTCAGGGAAACACAACACATGCCAGAGAACAGAAATCACTGCTCATCCTGAATTCAAACAACAGGCAAGCTTAAATCCTTAGAAATCCTTGAATACCGAGAAGATGATGACATATACTGAGGCCATACCATACCTGTCATTTAAATCATCTGCGACTTGGAAAAAATCAAATACACTGCAGTTATACTAGCCAGGGGCAAAGGAGCAGTGACCAGCTGGCATCCTCGTTCTTTTCCTTCCAGGACTCTGATTTCTCCAGCAGAATCTTTTTTTTATCCTCTATGTAACGTCTAAAATTGAGAGAAATCAAAAAGAACTAAAATAGCAACAGTACAAGAAAAAACACCATCAGGAGTTCCTGTTCACAAGGCTATCGGCATTCATCTGAGGCTGTTGACATATTTAATAGTCATCCAGTCTCTGCCAGCTGGATGCCAGCTTCAAACTCGAATCCACAACTGTGATAACTTCTTGCTTCATGTTACAATTCCTGCACTGTTATTTTTCCTGCAGTGTGAGTTACCAGTGCAGCTCATTCTGAGGAACAGCTTATCTGAAGGCATCCTGAAAAACAGACCTAAATGGGTAATCTCCAAGTTTCCCTCACCTGAGGAAGCAAGGATTTTGCGTTCATGCTATGTTAAGGAAGGTTTTTTTCTGAGTGAATTGTAGTAAAGAAAGCCTATTGCTTTGCTGGCAAAGGAATATGTGTGTTACCATCATTTTAGTATAATTTCTGTAATGTTATGAGTGTTCCTTCATTAAACTGAAGAAACATTTTAATTTTTATTATCTGTAGTCTGTGGAGACACATGTCTTCCCAATTCCCCCTTTCAGGTTGGTGCAGAAAAAAAAAAAAAAATCTTTTTTTTTGGATGCTGGTGCTGTGTTATACTAAGTGCTGTCCAAAGAGGTTTTCTCCCAAAAGACTGCAGTGTCTGAGGACTCCAGGGAAACCAGAGTTTGGGGGAGAAGTGTTGTCCCCTTTGTCTTCTTTGGAGGATTTTGTTTTCCTTCCCTGGCATTACTCAGAGCAGTGTGCAGCTGCACTTTCATGACTGGCAGTGCTCGCATGGTAAGACCACCACACCTCCCACTTGCCGCAGTCCTGACAGAGGCTTTGTACCCCATCCCCTCCACCAGCAGACCAGCGTCAAGCAGCAGATGCCACAGGAACCCACAGCCTGGCTGCAGGAACCCCGGTCCCAGGGAACAGATGTGCTAGCTCACAGCCTGCTGGTGGCAGCTTAGCTGCCGTGGAACAAGCCTGCTGAGAACCAGTAATATATGGCACTTCAGACTCTGTGGTTTGAATCCACCCACCTTCCCTCCCTGGAAGTGTTTAAGGCCAGGTTGGACGGTGCTTTGAGCAACTTGGTCTAGTGGGAGGTGTCCCTGCCTATGGCAGGGGGGTTGGAACAGATAATCTTTAAGGTCTCTTCTAACCCCAAACCATTGTGTGATTCTGCTTTCCAGTATATGTGAAATCTGCCACAAAACATAAAGTGTGGCTTTGGAGCCCACCAAAGGCCACCTGTTGTAGGGTTGGGGCAGGGGGCATCCCTCACTGAGTGTTTAGAGGTCTGAGAGCCAGTAAAACTATTGCAGACCAGAGGTGCTACAGACCTCACTCACTGCAACCAAGTGAGTTTATCCTAACCACTCACAATCTGCTAAGCACTGACTTCCACAGCAATTCTCTCCCTGCCACTCACTGATTAAATGTTATTTTAATAATAATGAGCCATAAAGGTTACTGACTCATACTTTCTCTTACCCCTAAGGAAATGGTCAATTGGTCAATTATATAAAGCATCACAAAACTAAAAAAAAATGAGATTCCTGTTAAGGGATCCACTGTTTTGCCCCTTATAAACCGAGAAACAACCTTCAGGTATCAGTTCCCAGCCAACACACCATTTGCATGTGTTATAATTAGATATTTGTTTTGTTGCTGCTCAAACCTGCAGTTACGATGTTTTCCACTGCAAACCCACTTGAGCTATGGGACTTGGCCAATGATTCTGACCTTTTCTCATCAATTAAATACAAGTTATTTTTGAGAGACCCTCTGGTGCTTCCACATGCTTCTTTCCCCTTGATGCTGCCATGCATCCATGATAACTATATTAAGCAGAGAGGGAAATAGTAACAGTGACCTATTGTAGCATATACTGGGAGGGGGTTTTTAAATGCAAATGGTACACAATAAAATCCATTTTGACTCTCTATCACATTATGTGACAAGAGAGTGAACAAACAGAGATAGCTACTGTTTTGAGCAAATAAACACAAAATAACACAGTTAATAAAATTTTTCCTTGACTTTGCCTCCCTTGCATTCACAGCCTTGGAGCACTCCAGTATCTTTAGCTGCTGATACGTTGGCTTCTGTGCTCAGTGTGACAGTGAATTGCAGATCCCTGTGCTGTGCCTGTCCTTCCAACCCTCACTGCCTTGTGAAGGTCCTTCCTGGCACTGGCTTCTGTCACATCCTTCACGCAGCAGCAGCACGGGGGGCCCTTAGAGCTGATTTTCTTCCACATTCACAGTGGTTCAGCACACATTTCAGGGCACCCATGAATAGACAACAGCCCTGCTAGGGGAACATCCCTGCATGCAGCAGGGGCTGCTGGCTGCCATGGTTCTCTGGTGCAAGGGCAGTGCTGGTGATAAGGGTAAGCATGGGGAGCTTCTCCAAACAAGTGACTGCAGGAAACAGAGACAGGAAAGGAGATGAAGTGACAATAATGTGCAAATGGAACTGAGCTGGTTGCTGCAGGCAGAGATGTCCCCACTATGCATGAGTACCATGCATGGACATTGTGAGCTTCTCAGAAGAGAGCATCTAAAAATATCGTTTTACAAAAAGAAATGGCAAACATTAGCTCATGGCAAGGAAGGGTCTGTAGGAAGACATCAAGTATGGCAAAAAACCTGGAAGTGGGCGAAAAAGACAACCACTCAAAATAATAATAACCACCTCTAATAACCTAGCAGGAGCTAGTGCTCAAGGGCTTGAAAGAGCTGAATATCTGTAAGTCTTGTTTTGTTTTCCAATGCAAATCATCCAGGCACATTACAAAACACTGAAAGCTTGCAGTTCATATTTAGCAAGCACTTCCATTGGCAGGTATGGGGATGCATGTAGGGGAATGTCTGAGCAGCAATCTCAGCACAGGTGCTCAAAGACTTGCCTTTTCTTCAGCTATTCCTCTTGGTTTAGTAAAAAGTGTCACTCCTTGATGAGTACCTTCTTTCACCTCTTCCCTTAGACCATCACGGACATAAGGCTGACTTGATAGCACTGCAAACCTCAGCTTCCTAAAGGCAGAGATGTTTTTGCCCCCACCAACGCCCACTTGGGCCAGGAGCTGGCTCCTGCCCACAGCCAGCCAGGTGCCAGCTGGGAGCAACGTCCGCATTGGGAATGGCTCCTGGCTGGCACCTCGCCGGCCTTGCTGCCAGGCAGCCGAGGGCAGAGCTCAGTTCCTCGGGTTGATTGCTGCACTGAAGGTCTGCAGGGCAAATTGCACCACACTACCTGGCACTCTGCGGGAGGCATGGATGTGCAGCCATGGGCCTGCAATTTACATTTAAAGAATTAATAAAAATTCCAGGCCAGAGAGTTTCTGTGGAGTTTATAACCTTGACTTTTTTTATCACCCCCTGGCTTGTTTCTTTTCCCCTTTTTAACCAAGCAAACCTATACAATTAGTATTTGAAAGTATGCAATTAGCAAGCTGCTCCTGCAGCTGTGCAGTTCTCCTGCCACCCAGTTTCCCAATGGGGGCAAATCAACAGTAAAGAACAAAGAAAAGAATTTGCTGCCTCATATTAATGACTGCTGTTTGAGGACAGTATTTGTATTTTAAATGAATAGCTTGCTGAGGACAAAAAGGTCAGAACTGCATTTTATGGTAGTGATAGAATAGACGGAGGACAGAAGAAAGGCGAAAGCTGTGAGCAGAGAGGCGGAACACCATGCTCAGCTTGCTGGAGAGGCTGGGATCAGTGCCCGGCCACGCTGAGGCCACGCGTTCAGGAGTCAAAATACAGGCACGGTCCTGCAAGATGGTGAGGACAACGGTGGAAGAGGAGAACACACATCCCAGCCACTCAGTGAGGTCTGAGGCATACAGCATGGTTCAGGCACACAGCTCAGCCCAGTGATCCCCCTCAAAACCCTTCCCTTCTGCACAGCCATATGGATCTATCTCCTTGCAAATGGAATTTTTCTCATGAACTCTGAGGCCCTGATTGTGCATTGTCCCTCAAGACACTGCCTATGGATACACAATAAGACCCTGCCAACATCCAGCAAGAAAATGTGTGCCTGTGTGTTGAGTGCAGCTACCCAGGAATGTGCCCTTCTTTACCTTACCATCTTCAAATTGCCTGAAGTTAAATTTAAATTGAGAAACCCTAATGAAACCTGATGTTGATTCACGTATACTGCAGATCTCCAGCCCCTATCCATAGGTATTGATCAGCACCTTCCCAAGAACTGAGCCTGCTGGCTCTTTGAGATTTCAGGATAAAGATGAGCCAGTATGGGACTATTTTAACAGACAATATGCAATCAGAATGAAATAGCCACACCACAGCTGATGACAAAGCTAGCCAGGAAGGAAACCCAAAGTCACACAAAAAACCTGAGATATATAGTCCAGTGGGGTTTTACCTGAGCAGCCAACCTATAGCCAACTTCTGCAAAGCTGTTGAGAGCAGTAAGAAGCTTCTCCAACCACAAGAACTTGTGCCACTAACCTTTCCTGGTGTGAAGCAGCTCACGGCCCCACTGGGCCACAGGGACTGACTGGATCCCCGCAGGCTGTATCTGGCATGTATGGCTCCCTGCCAGACGCCAGCGTGAGAGGTGCCACTCTTGGCACCCACAGGACACTTGCCCCTCTTTTGCCCAGGAACAACCCTGACTTCCTGGGGAGCCTCCTTGCTGCTTGGAACTGTGCCACTGTGACTGTGCAGCTCTAGCAAGGACCTAACAGCGAAATCATATGGGTACACTAGCAGAGAGAGGGCAAAATCTGGTGCCTTGCCCTCACCATCCCTTACTATTTCCAGAGGTTTTATTCCTGGTGCTCTACAGTGCCCCCTCCTCCTTCTTCTTGGGGTCCTTCCTGTTGCTGCCATCACCTCCAGCTCACCGCACATCTCCTGGCTGCTTTGTCAGGAGCCCACAGCAGCCAGTCTGGTCCTGGAGTGTTTGCACCCATTTAGGGCCTTCCTCAAAGGAAAGATGAACCTCTTGCCTCAGCCTCATGGCAGCTCTGATTCCAGAGCAAGGCTTCTGAGGAGAAAGTAGGTACAGTAAAGCTGAGTGACCGCTGAGCTGTCTTATTGACTATAATAGGACAGTGAATAACTTTTCATTAAGTGCATGTTTCTGCCAGTGTAACAAGCCCTCACCTGCAATCGTGTGTGAAGCACAAATGGCCTAAAGGCATCACACCTGAAGGGAAAATTCCAGGCCCTTCAATAATGTATTAACATTTTTAGCATACATTCAAAATGTTTAGTACAGTAGGAAAAATGTGTTCTAGTCTCTGGAGCCTTAGTAATCCCTGAGAGACAAGAAGGAAGGCTGCAGCTTTCCAGAAATGACCTGGCATGCATCCTTTTTTCAAATATTCAAGCCAGGACAGAAATCAGAGAATGAGCTGGAAAGCAACGATGGCTGAGCAAAGAAATGCACTTTTTGAACCAGAGTAGTTAAGAATGTGTTCCTGGAAAGAGTGACTGTAAATCTGTGAGCCAGATAAAACTGATCCTCTGCCACCCTGACTCCCCTACCCGTGCTTCTCCTACAGCTGAATTGCCCAGCGGCTCAGAGATGCCCGAATGTCACTCTTGGCCTTTCTCCAAGCACTTTGGCTACAAAAAGAACCAGCTGAAAAAGTATCTCTTTAAATAGGTGCTCCCATGGTGCAGGTTAGTCCTTCTGTTGAGTAGAGCTGACAAATAACTCCACTCCAAGCAAGGAGAGGTGGGAAGAGGTGTTATTTCAGGAATCATCACCCAGGAGGATTGACAGGTTGTTAGAAGTGTATTTTTGTCTGTGATGGAGCCAGAAAGAAAGGGGTGCTGGTGCTGGACAGGATGCAAAAGCAGGAAAGGCTTTACTGATTTGTCCTTCCACAATGGCATCCACGGCACTGTGGGGAGCCCTGGCTCAAGAATCCATAGTGACAGTGGCTGAGTATGACTGGGGCACGTTGCTCTGGGCTTCTGCACGACACCAAAATTCACCTGCAAGAGCAGCTGAGAGGTGGTCACAGCTTCATCAGCATTTGCTGAATGTTCCCAGGTGCTAGGAGGGGCTCGTGACAGTTGACTAGGACCTTAGGGCAGGGTTTCCACAGCACTTCCAGCTGCTGGAGCACCCCCAAGAACAGGTGGCACCCTGACATGCAGCACTCCTTTCCCAGCTCTGCCACAGGCTTCTGGAGGCAAAGCAGCTATTTTGGCCTTGATTTTTCAGTTCTTCTTATCTTAAAAACCTAGTTTGTTTCTGGCTTACAGGTATCAATAGAAGAGGGGTGCATGGCTACAGAAAAATAAATTCAGAGATTCACCTTGCAAAGACGATTTATGTTTTTGCCTTTTTTTCAGTGCTTATACCAAGGTTTCACCAATATACAACCCAAAAGTCTGCCTGTAATATTCTGCATAAACCTGGAAATATTCTGCATAAACTGTGTCGAAGTTCAGCAAAACAGATTTGCCCGGCACAAGCAAGAGACTAGGAGCAGGCTTTCTTGAAAAATGCTAATAATGTCACAAACTATTTTTCCCTTAGCTGGGAAATCATTCTGCTTGAAATAGAACAGGCAGGAAGATGACGGCAAATTTTTATAGCAGGCCCTGAGCCACAGAATACGAGCAAAGTTTGTTCTGTTTGGGATGCCTTAGAAAACAATTTCAGCCCTTTTGTGTAGGTGAGTTTTCCATTTAGTGGAAGGGAAAAGAGCGATATTACTGACCTCTGTTTGCACTGTCAGCCTCTGTACTTCCACAGAGATGGAGACACAGAATTTGCATCCATTTTCCTTCACATCGCATTAATGTGAATGAAACACATTTGCAGTATGTAAATAGAGGACTTAGTGCAGCAGCCCTGCTTGCATGAATAAGTCTTTTAAGCTCCTCTGCCCTCTCTGCCCCACGGCTGTGTAGATAAATAAAGAAAAGGCCTTATTATATTTGTGCTGGCTCAAATTAAAGGTCTACGCTAAACAAAGTAAACTAAGCCTTCACACTTGTCCCCTATCACTTGCTTGCTGCTCCTTAAATCCCTTTGCTTAGGTTCCATTAGCTTGGTGGGAGAACACTATTCTGGGAGAGTGTTAAAGCTGGAGATGCTGTTGTGTACTGACAATGGTGGGGTCTTCGCCAGATACGAAGCCCAAAAGCACACAAGTGATGTGCTGCATCCCCCATGTTCATACAAATAGAGAGTGCTTTATCCACATTCTTTTTATAGTTGAGATGATGTTAAATGGGAGAGAGAATCCGTGACAAATTTTCAGACTTGAAAGCCCATCTGGTTTGAACATGGTCAGTTGGGATATAATTGTCTGGGGAGTAATTTGGAAGAGGATGAACCAGTCACCCCTTGTCAATTATGTATCCATCCATTCATACAAGCATGCATCCATCCAGGCGATGGCTGGCATGTCTTTTGGAAACAAAAAAAGGAGAGGGTGAGGAAAGACTACTCCACTCCAACACTGCATCCCACATGCTGCAAAGCACAATTTTGCCCCTCACATGCGCCTCCATTACCCTCAAGGTATCATCCCAGTCTTGTCCATAGACAATTTGTGCACTGTATTGTGCACCCCCACTTTTCCCAGAAGTCTCCCAAGCTCCTGCAGCCACATTGGAACTTTCCTTCTCTCCAGATGTCCCCATTTCTCCTCCCTCAGGAGGTGGCTCTCACTCACCCTTCTCCTCCAAGCCTCTTTAGTCCTCCCAGCCTCTCGCCCAGTCCTGCTCCCCAGGTGTTTGGGGAACATGGCTGTTGTCCTCTCACTCCCTTTTTGTCCCCTAATGCTGTTCCTGCCATGGTTGGTGGAGTCACCTGGCCCATCCCTGGCTGGGCTCACAGATCCTGTGTGAGTGGGTGAAATCCCAGGGTATGGAACCATGTGTCTTCCAGGCAGCTCCACAAGACCATGGTCTCATCTAAGTGGAGTTGCAGTTTCTAGAGATGCAGAACTAGAGAGGGATGCTGAAAGTCCCAAACTGATAACACCTATGGACATGAGAGACCTTTCCTGTCACTTGTCCTGACCTCCCCACCACAGCCTGGACTCCTTTGTGCTATGACAGTCCTCAGGAAAGCATGTTGCTTTCCTTTAAAGAGTGGGAGAAATTGCAGGGTCTGTACCTCCAGCCCTGTGCCTTCAGTCACCTGTGAAGTGCTCAGGAGTAAAAATTAGGGGCTAAAGGTCACAGCAAGAAAGGTGCTGGGAATGGGTGGGATGAACATCTTCAACATCCCTCAGAAAACCTCTGAAAAATATGCAGCCTCCCTGGGATGCTTCAAATGTTACTCTTCAAAGAGAGAAACCTAACAACTACAACAAGCACTTGGTGTTTTCTGCAGAAGGTAGGTGCTGCCCCTGGGTAGCAATCAGCATCTTTCTCTCCTTACTCATGGTGTCTTTCAGCTTACTGCCTGCTCCCAGCAAATCCTCCCACCCGGCAAACCTTTGGGTTTGCAGACTCAGACCAACTACCATTTACTGCGCACACCTGGCTCATATCACACTCCTCCATAGGAGGAAATAGCCCTGTATACAGAAATAGCCCTGTAGCCACAAGCTTCGCTGTGTCTTCAAGGTGCTCAGGTCCCCATCAGACCAGGGTGTGCAGCACAAAAGAAAATTCAGTCCCTTTTTTATCACTCCAGTAACTTCTCAGGGAAAGAGAGCCATCTCAGTGTGTGGGCAGCCAAAGAGTCAGCACTAGGACTGGCTGAAAGGACTCCATCCTTTCCACACTTGATATTCTTGCAGCAGAAATATTCCTGCTGTGCTAATGGGATTAAAAGGATGGGTACCCAGGCACTAAGAATTAAGAGAATTTGAGTTCAAAACACGGTTAAGTTTTCTTTTGAAATGGCTGTGTAAACTCACAAATGACTAGCATATAGAGATCAAAACTTCCACATTAGTAAACACAAAAATGGAATTAGCATTTTTTTAAAACCAAAATATTATGAATGTAGTGGAGTTTATTTGTAGGACAAGGCATTATGGTAACAGAACATAAACTTTTAGGGCAGACAGTTATCTGGCATAATAATTCTGTCTTTACTCATTAACAAACATCAGTAAATGCATGCTGTAGACACCAATATTGGGAAGTGTCGGGTACAGTAGCTTCTTTGTGAATGAATGGTCTTTCTCTGAGAACTAGACCGCTGGTAATTAATTATCTCAATGTCTTTGATCTATTTACTTTGCACATATTTCATCTGTTTTGGTTTGTTACTTGCATTTCAATGACCTCTCACATTACGGAGCAATTCCTTCTGTTGGGAAAATTGCCTTTCCCTTTCCCATGGGAGCACAGCAGTGGACTAACTGCTTCTCAGAGATGACAGGTCCATTTTTTACTTCTGTGAGCATGACTGCACTGATTTAAGGAATCTGCCCATACACAGCTGAGTTCACTTTGCTCCTATGAAGACTATATGTGCATTTATAGCAAACTGCAAACTCTCTTCAGACTGTGAAGCTGTTTGCCTGTTTCCTCAGTTTTAAGGTTTAAATGTAGACAGAAATGGCAAAGGATCACTTTCATTAAAGATGTCTGCTACTCATAAAAAGTGAGATCATCTCTATTTCTAACTACTAGTTAAACACTTAATTGTATTCAACATAGTAATTACAGTGAGATGGCGTGTGTATTGATTTACCTTAGATTTGTCCAGGACCACTTTTACTAAGTATTACATATTGTGAACTTGAGTTTAAAAAAGGGCTTTCTTTCTTTCTTTCTGTCTTTCTTTTTTTCCCATGCTGATAGCACATCTATGAAATTAGGGGTGGGGTTTCAGATTATTGGGATTGGAACATCTTGGCGAGTTTCCAATTCCTTCCTCCCACAGGCTGTTATTTCCGACTACCTGGTGGTTTACTTTTAACAATTTATGCCATGCATCATATGCTATAGTAAATGCAGACCTGAGGAGGGACTAGCAAATATTTTGTATACTTCTGGTTTCCACTCTTGAAAAACAACATTGAAAAATGCACAGCAAACAACCTTTAACTGGAACTACTGAAACCAAATCAGAGTTAATTTTGCATCCGAAAGCTATGGCCGAGTTCAGTTGTAGTTTGCTATAACCTTGCCCATTCCCATACAAACCAGTACTTAATTTCAGACAAAATCAGTTCTAGGTTGATCTATACTGGAGAGATTGAGTTCAAGACGAGAAGCTAAGGGTATACTACCAGAAGACAAGTTATGCCACCTCACCACTGCAGGAGAGGGACAGCAGGCCTCTGCCAAGGATACTGCAGTGCAATTCACACCCTGTGCGTGGAAGCCAGGGATTCGGCCTCCCACCCTTGAGTGCTGCTGTGGTTTTAACATAGCCTGCTTCTGTGCTCCAGCACCACACTGCCACCAGCCCTCTCTGGTGTTTGCCTCCCTTCGTGGTTCTTCTTGCAGGACAGGCCAAGATTGATTGGTTTTGCCTTCCAGGGTGATACTAGGGCACAAACAACATTTGCTCTCCTTCAGTTTTTTTATTGACTGAACAGCTGCCCTTGAGCTGCACCATGAAGCAAATGAATTTGTCTGAGCTAATAAAGTGTAAAATGTATTGGACAAAGAGCACAGCAAAAGGATGTTTTAACAAAAGATGTTTTGCACTTGCTTTGAGGCACCACAATGCCCAGGCAGAGGAAGGAAGAAGAGGTGGCATCCCACCAGCTCTCCCAGCTCTGGACCTGAAGTGCTTGCAGCCAGCCCTGGGGTTGTCCTATCTGCCACTGCCCCACCAGTCCCTCAGCAGTACCTTGAGAGGCAGCAGCCACTGCAGTTCTAATCCTTTTTTCCTCTATTTTGTGCCAGGGAGTGGCCAGCAACAGCAATCAAAGGCTGGAACGCCAGTGCATTATATATCTGATGTGGTAGAGCAGTACTGGCAGCATTTTAAGACACTCTGCAAGAGGCAGGCATTGAATGACGCTGTGGGAAGTATCCTGCATCCATTCATCAGTGGCTTATGCTTAGGGGACTCAAGCACCTTGCCCAGAACCACAGGAAGATAACCCGGGGCTTAAAAAAAGATGAGATTTGGTCTTCCAGACCCCAGCAATCAGCCTAGCAGCAGGCAATATTTCAAAGTCCTGTACCATGCTGGCATTTTCAACATCAGATATTATGTGCACTGGGAGAAACTCAGCAGGAACTAGGAAGGTCAT
This sequence comes from Pomatostomus ruficeps, assembly GCA_013400735.1. Taxonomy (NCBI): domain Eukaryota; kingdom Metazoa; phylum Chordata; class Aves; order Passeriformes; family Timaliidae; genus Pomatostomus; species Pomatostomus ruficeps. Next base: position 270,007 of record VYZT01040820.1, read on the forward strand.
GGCTACCAGTGCCCTTTTGGCAGGACCCAGCCTTCCCAACAGCAAGACCTCAGAGCCCCTTATAAACACTCCTTAAAGATGCCATAGTGCCCCATCCCTGTCTTGCAGTTACTCTGCTCTTTCACCATGAACATGTGCTGCCATGATTTACTTCCTACATTAGACCACATAGTTTTTTTACTGAAAGGAAAATTCAAAACCTGCATTCCTAGTAGGAGAATACAGCTGTGCAAAGAGAAAAATCTCATCCTTCTGACTCCTGAGGTCAGGATTCAGACACTTTACGTCTCTTCCAGGAAAGCAGAAATTTGTGTTTACTGCAAATGCTTCCCTTTTACACACTCATTCTATGTCACCAGTTGCAAAAATCCCTTGAGTTTAATTTAAGTCTTCAGCTTGAGACAAGTCATTAATTCCTATTAGTCTTCCTTTGTTGTTTTCTTTTTTTCAGGAAGAAAAACTCAGGGTCTTGCAAGATAACTTTCTTATGTCGTTATCTCAGACTGCCCTCTTATGGCAAAAATTTAAACTGTTTTCTTAGGCTTTTCAAAGGTTTTGCAAGTTCAGTTACTGAAAAGTCTAATCTTAAAAATTACTGAACAATGAGAGGGAAGAAGCGATGTTTGTCTGATTCATTTCTGTCCCATACAGGTCCTGTCACCAAGTCATACAGGCAGTCCCAGGCACTGCCAATCCCCTGGTCAGCAGCTTGGCCAACACCTGGCACCCTTGTGTTTGCCCATCCTTCCTCCTCTGGCAGAAGTATGTCCAGCTGGTGCGTGTGTTCAGGAAGGTTTCTAACACACTCATGCTTTACACACATACTGCTCTTCACTTGCATTAGAGAAGGCCTGACTTCTTGAAAGTGTGCCTTTCTTGCAGAATGAAGGCTGTCAGTGGTCTCCAATTCCCTACAACTGGAGGATTTTCTCAGACCCAGGGCCAGCTGTGACAAGGTTTTGCTGAAGCCATAGGTGAGCTCTGCCATGCTGCAGAAAGCTCCAGAAAACCAGGACAGCAGAATTACTGGCCGCCAAAGTCATCCTAAAGGCCACCTCAGCTGGCTGTGGACAAACGTGTGGATGTTGCAGAGCTTTGCATGGGTGGAAACGAGCAAGAAGGCAGGAAAATCTGCAGCCTCCACCTCACTCTTCGATGCTGCTTTGATCATTGGTCCTAGCTGCTCCTCTGCAGGGAACTCATCTTGCCCCACACATGGTGGCCTCTTCTGTGAGTGAAGAAAGACACATGCAAGGGAGTTTCTCACCGTTTCAGAGCAAGGGTGGGGAGGAATCAACCTAATCTGTGCATTCATGTCATCTGTTCAATGTGCAAATGCCTTAAAAAAACATCAGTCACTTGCTTCAGACACACAGTCTACACAAATGGTAGAGAGAGGACTGGAGAGCGCATTTGCACTGCCCCCCAAGCCTTCGCGGTCCTTGCAGCGGTGGCTACCTGGACACCTGGAGCCTTGCTGTGTTGGCATGACCACGTTCGGCTGTGACTCTCACCCAACGTTCCCAGCAGAGCTGGGGCATTGCAGCGCGCCCGAGCTCTTCCACATCCGCCCACTAGAGGACAGCAGGAGGGTGTCCCATAGCCAGCTGCTTGTCACAGCCCGCAGGCACGGCGAATGCATCCACTTGGGCATAAACACAGCCAAGTTAGCAGAAAGTAGTCTGTACACATGACAGCAAGGAACTGATAGCTCCGGTGACATTTTGGTAGCAAGGTCTGGCTCAGGAAGGAAGCCAAAAAAACCGCTCTGCTCCAAAGTGGTGTCATCTTAAGCCACTACTGCTTTCTTCTAGGACTTGGCTCTTCCGTAGCTGTGTGACAAGGAAAAACGCCAAGGATGTCATCTGTACTGTACAGACCCTTGCCAATTGCTCAAATTCCCAGGCAGAGAAAACAAACTATAGTGTCAGCATTACTTGTTCTAACAGTGACATGGAGAAAAACTGTCTTTCATTTCCAGCCATGCAGAGCCAGAGATTATTTAATCCACAGATCCATTTACATTCTCCCTCCAGCACCAGTGTGTCTGAGGTACAGCCCTCTCCTGATTGCGACGGCTTACAGGCTGGGGAGAGGACATACATCTCCTGCATGACCATACAGTTCTCTGGAAGACATTATTTCCTCTTACAGCTGATTTATAGATAGTGATGTAGGTGGAGTACCTGAACAGATACTTGACTCATCAACATTTTTTTCAGTCCCATTTGGCTCCCAGTTCTTAGTGTATGTTACCTTGCCTGAGTTATGAAGCCTCGATGTGACCTCTTTTATTTAGATATTCAATCTGGAAAATCAATACCCTGTGCTTTTGATTGCAAAACCAGGAGTCACACCTGGTTTGTGCATTACAGTCCTGCACAGACTGAGAAGGCAGCCCATTTATAACCACTAAACAGCAACTTCCGAGGTTTTCTATGGATTTGACATGAGAAACAGTTGTATTGTATTGTACAAATCTCAGCAAAATGCCTTCCCTCAAAATTAGGAGAGTATAAACCAGAAAGCACTGAGTTGCCAGAAAACCAAAATTCAATGCATGAAACCAGTGAGGAACAAAATAAGTAAAGGCTCCTTTCTAATGATCAGGTGCCCCTGCTATGAAAATTCTTCCCCCCAGGAGACACTCACTTACCTGCTAGTTCAGCTTGGGAAATGGGGCTGCACTCCCTGCAGTGACTTAGAATAAGTCATTTCTCTCCCTCAGCCATCTGCTTTCCTGTGTATAAAGTGGAGATGATCATCATTACTTTTACTGCCTTATCCATCTTGGATGATGGATTGCATGAGCTGAGGACTTTTACAGGCTCCATTGTGCTTGTACAGGGAATGTAACATTCGAGGCTCTACTTTCCAGGCTGCCAGCTTTGGTACATAAAGCCCAGGCTACAGTCCCCCAAACAAGAGTAGGTTTGAACATGACACAGTAAAGGATGTTTGTGTTGGTGCCAAAGGACGTTCTGCAGCGTCTGCTGGGAAGGGACGTTCTCTGTAGTTCCCTTCCCAGCTGTTTCCTCCAGAGCTGCTGTGAGTGGAGTTTGTTTCCTGGTCCTTGTCCTCAGGCACCCTGACATCCAGCAAACCCTGATGTTTGCACACAGGACTCAAACACAGTTTTTCCCCAGATGCTGAGCCAGGCACTCTTTCCAGGCCATGACTGCTTCAGTGAACCTTTAAAAAACCTCCCTACTGCCCTTGGGATCTTGCAGGCTGAGGCACAGATTCTGTGTTTTAGTTTTTCCCAGCTGTTTTCCCCCACATGTGGCTGCAGACAGGCAGCATGATATATATCTTCCCTCATCCTTGACAGAGCAGCTTGGAGCCTCTGACAGCCCTCTGTGGAGGGCATGCAGCATCCTACACCTCCTGCTTCTTCAGAGAGGAGGAGGAAGCGGTGCAGGAGGTGTCCTGGGTAAAGAAAGTTTTTAAAAGGGTCTTTAAATCATCAAAACTACTGAATATGACATGCTTCCTTTGCCTACATAATTTCTTTATTTGTATTCTCTCCCAAGAATAAAGTGGGTATGGGGCAAGCAGGAAAACCCCATGCAAAATTCCCAAATTGAGCACAGGCCAATTCAGTGCAGTGCAATTGCCACTTGCAGTGAAGATGAGGAGCTCCCTTTGCTCCAGATTAACCTCTCATCTGGTCCAGCTAGGTCCAAACCTGTCTTTGACCAGCCTCACCCAGCAACATTTGAGTTTATTCAACTTTCTCACACATGCTGACATCCAAGACATCTGAATCATGAGATGCTGTGAGGGCTTCAAATGAAAACACACCAGAAAGACAGCATCCTTTCCCCATGAGGTGAGAGTAAAACCTCATCTTAAGCTGCCCCACAGGAGCCTGTACAGATCTGGCCCTAGGGTTTATGTACCAGGGAGTAGCAGAGGTAGCTGCGGACCCCCAGAGGTTAGTTTATAACCCAATGAAAGCAAAGTCTGGATTTCATTAAAAATGTTGGTCAGTGTTTAACAAAATTGCAAAGAAAAAAATCACAAGGCTTTTTTAGTTTTAAAAATAGCTCTGTTAACTGAGGACATTGGTAAAGAATGGGCACTTTCTGCAGCCTCAGTGACTTCCCTACAAAAGTCTGTATGTCTTTGCAAATGCCCACAGACTCCTGCTGGTTTTACCTTTCATTTTGAATGGCAATTCGAAAAGTCTTCACTGTGGTTGCCATCCTTCTGACCACAAACTATCTACAGCAGTCACCACTGGAAAGCCCCAGTGCTTATCACCAGTGACCACACCATTTAAGGTCTGGACACTGCAATTTGCTGCACAGCAGCAGTCTGGCAAGCCCATGTGATGTCCCTTGTGTCATGCCCAAGACACCACAGCATCTATAATTAGAAGAGGACATGCCTGTGGCATTGTGGTGAACACTATCAACAACTTCCTTTCTGCTGCTGCTTGCAAGAGGTTGCTGCTGACATACCCGAGGACTTACAATCCTAGCTGAGATGCAAGAGCAGTGTTATTTTCTCTATCTTTCTTCCTCCTTCCCTGTCTGTACTGATGTTTATTTCCCTTGTTTCTGATTTGCCCTAAGTGGAAGAATCATCTTTTCATCCGGCTGTCGCAGCATCTGTGACTGTGAGGCCTTAGTCCCTGCTGGACACAGCGGCAAGGTAACAGTTCTGTGTCAGTGACAAGCATTCTGTCCGTGAGCCTGGAGAATAAGCACTCTCCATCCAACACACTACAGCACATGTGACAGTGTGGGTAAGGGGCAACAGGCACAAACTGAAACACAGCAAGTTCCATCAGAACACGAGGAAAAATTTACTGTGAGCATGACAGAGCACTGCAACAGTTTTCCCTGAGAGGTTGCAGAACCTCCTCTGGAGATGTACAAAACCCCCCTGGGTATGATCCGGTGAAATTTTCTCCAGGTGAACCTGCTTTAGCAGCGGGGTTGGACTGGATGATCTCCAGAGGTCTCTTCCAATCCCAGCCATTTTGTGATTCTGTGACAATGCCTACAACTGGATTCAGTGGCCAGGCAGGGTCCTTGCTGGCAACATTGAGCACATGAAAAGCACAATATCAGACCTCCTCAGTTCCTGCCAGTCTGGTCAGGCCAGCCTGGAGAGAGGCCCAGGTTTCATGCGTCTGTCTGATCAGGAGAGACTGAGGGACAAGGGTTGGCTCAGCCTGGAGGTGAGACAGCTTTTAGAGGACCTAACAGCAGACCCTAATGAAAGAGGGTTATGGAGAGGGAGCCAGGCTGCTTGCACCCTGCTGTGAAGACAAGAAGCAATGGGCATGAGGTGAAAGACAAGAGTTTCAGACAGGTTATAAGGACATTTTCTTTCCCCATGACAACACTCCAACAGTAGGATGGGCAGCCCAGCCTCCATCCCTGGAGGTTTTCAAATCCAAACTGGATGAAATCCTGAGCAACCTAGTCTGATCTCACAGCTGCTCTTGCTTTGAGTGGGAGGTTGGACCAGAGAACTCCTTATGTGTTTACCAACACAAAGTAACCTGCAGGTCTATAAACCGATGATGTTCTAGATGATAGAAGTGTGTACATATGCTGTATAAGCCCTTCCCCATAAAGAATACACATTTAAACCTACAGCAAAAAGGTGTATGAAATAGGGTTCATGAGGTGTATAGGAGGACCTAGTTCAGTGCTGTATTCTCATGTCCCTGTATGTTCCAAGGAGGGGCCTACCAAAAATATTAATAGCGGTGAAAAGCCTGGGAAGCCAGAAAGATGGCTTTGAAACCTACTCAATTCGAAAAAATCAAAGCAGTCTCTAAAGTCATGCCTGCCAAATGCCCTTTGCAACCAGCAGTGATTTTGCAATCTTGTCCTCCCATTTTATTGCATTATTTTTTCACCTTTATTGCATAAAAGACTCACTCATGGTAGGGCACCAAAAATCCCCAAACAGCCAGAGGAAAGGATATGGCCAATAAGTCCACAAGGTTGTTGAGGGTTTGAAGTAAACAAACAGGAAAGAGGTTTCCTTGAATTGCTTCAGGTTCTAGTACACTAAGGAAGTAGTTTTGCCCATATTAGGTGAAATATTTTCAGAACTGGGTTTTCTACTGTTGTTTCTTAAAGAGACAGCTTGAACTTCTCACTGCCCACAAAGAGCACAACTAAGTCTGCAGCGAATCCTGGTTCCTGATTATCTTGGCAGTAGAACCACAAAAATTACATCATCTCCTCCTCTACATAAACTAGAGTGTCACATCTGTTTTGTAATTGCAGCTTTTATGAAACTCTGCTGCAACAGCACTGGATGACCGTGCAATAAACTGTGCTAAATGTCAGCCTTGGATAAGTAGAATTTGTCATAATCCTAGGTTAGGCTTAAAAGTCAATGTTTTCTTTTTACATTTTCCCCTTTAAGCAACAAATAGTGGAAGAAAGAGAAGCCTCCAAAAAGTTTACAAAAAGTGGAGCATAAATGTAAATTATTCTACTGTCATTATGATTAAAATAGCATCAGGAATGTACTTAAAAGAAAAGTTGTCAGAGGCAGGGAGAAGTATGCCTTCATGTACAGAACAGCGGGAGCAGGCATTACAGCCAGCAGCTACCCTAGCGGCTGAGGGAGCACCCCAGCTCCTAGATCTGGCCACCCTTTCCCCTCTTGTTCACAGCCAAGGCTTGGGTGAGCAAAGAGGCTGACTTCTGAGCTCCTTCCACGGGCAAGTCCGGCCTTCACTCTGCTTTCCTGGCCCCTCCCTGTCAACTGGAAGGGAACTCCCACCCTCTGGAGAAAACATCATTAATTTTCCACCATGTTTCCAGTTGTTCGTTATTTTTCTTTCTGCTTTATGTAAGGGCTTTCTGAAAGACACCTCACGTTTTGGCAAGCCAGCTGTCACCCAGAAGAACTTACTGGTATTTAACCCCATGCAGGTGCAGCAGCCCAAGAAGCATGACAACTACAATAAATCAATATCATACACTTCCTCTCCTATCCCCTGTGTCTATATCATCCATTTAAATGCAGTCTCTTCACTGTAGGAACTTCCTCTTGCTATGCCTAAAGGAGCAGGATGCTGCCATCAGTCTGTCATCTTGTGGGAGACAAACGTATATATAGGTGGGCATGCACTGATATTCCATTCAAACCTGTGAATGTTTCCAAATACACAAATACCAAGGGAAAATAAATATATAAAGCATAAATCATCCTTCAAGACCAGGTTTGTAGTTCTTGCAGATCCTTAAGCTCCCACTAGTCAAGGGAAATATTGAAAGCACAAAAAGTGTGTGCTGCCTTCTTTGCTGGGTGATGGGCTCATGTGAGGCAGCTATTGACTCTCCACCCCTAGTGTTAAGGCAGTAAAAGAAGGGAAACAAAACAAAATGTGGCCTAAGCCCCTGGAAATGTACAAGTAGATATAAAGAGCTGGGGTGGAAGAAACAATTTTTTTCCCACGCCCTTGTAAAGTTTTATGGTCTTTGTTTCTCCCACAGAGGGTTTTCTATGTAAGAGTTATCTCAGTCATGTTATATTTTAATTATTTGAAAGTCTGGTGATGTTTCTACACAAAACTGTTTAACCGTTGCAATTAGAAAGCTGAAATTTTCCGGGGCTTTCTTTCTAATTATTTTTTTTTCTTTTTTTTTTTTTTTCTTTTTCTTTCTTCTACTACAACTTCTTTTTCCTGCCCCAAAGCCCTCGTTTAAACATGCATGAGGAGCAATATCTGGCGGAGGATCGCCTGACCACATCGCAAACATGTCCCCAGGTTTCCATTGGTTCATTTGGGGGGACTGTAGCTGTGACAATGGCAGATCTCCTGCTGCTGGGCAGGGTTTTTGTCTGACCCTACTGTGGGAAGAGACCAGGGGAACCAGAGGGCTCCCATTTACACCCTAATCCACCCCGATGGCAAATTCGTAATTTCCTGGCCTCTACTGATCTCCATCATCCTCTTCATATGCTTATCTCACCATCTCTGAATTGCGGATAACTAACAGCAATCATTTAAACTGCTGTTCTACAGGCAGGAAAATGACAACAATTTTTGGGTTTACAGGTAGTTATCAAAAAACAACTGCTTTTACAGCAAAACTGCCCTTGTTTTATGTGCCACTTTCACATTCTGGTTTTGTTTCCTCTCTGTAATTTAGTCAGCAGGGGAGAGACATATAAATTTCCTGCGCATGCTGCTAGCAGTTTTTGCCCTTGAAAGCTCAGATCAGCAGATAGCAAGCTATGGCTACTCGGGATCCACACGAGAGCGGCAAAATCAGCGCCGGGATCTGTAGGAGGCAATGAAATCGTATTAACTTGGTAGAGGTGTGAGTTAGGAAATCTCTCGTTGTCACATACCTTTGAAGATAACTACCATAAGACCCACAATAAATACACGTGATAACAGCAATAGCTGGTGTTATCTTTACATTTCAAGTTAAAAAAAAAAAAGAAGCCCAAAACAATCTTTCATTGTTTCGCAGGACTGGTTTCTTGCAAGTTGAAATAAAGTACTGGAGCAATATTCTGTTCTCCAGAGGTTAATGTTACATTAATCAGAACTGACAAGCATGAAAATCATTCTTTGTTGTCTTTAAATTGCTAATTTAAGATTGAAATCTAAAACGCTTGAGCACTGATCGTTAACACTGACGCTCAAACAAAACCCAAGTAAAATCTTCTCTCCTATGGGCCACTAAACAATTGTTTTACATTTGGTTGAGAAAACAAATGCAAAGTCTGTAACTAAATCCTAATGTATCGTTTAAGTGCTTCCATTCACAGGCTTTCTTTGGCTAAACTTCAACGAATTGTACTACAGTTTAATTGAAAAGCAGCATTTGCACAGGCATTTACATCTGAAGGCAGAAATACCGGCATTGTACCATGTGGTGCAGTGGCAGCAAGAACTCGCCCAAATACAGTTTTTTTACAGGTATTTCTTTTTCCAGTTGCAGAGGTATTGCAAAGAGCCGATTCTCAATTGAGATACTGAGCAAAGTCTGAGATATTCAGTAACAAGAAGCTTATTTAATAAGCTCATTAAAGTTTTAAAAATGTAATAAAGATTACAGTCCGACCTCAGTGCAATGGAGATGGGTACCAGATAAAATCAAGGGGAATAACGCACTATCAACTCTGCAGCTAGGAAACTAACAAAAAAAATGTATGTAGCAGCAAAACAAATAGGCAAGCATGTCCTTCTGCTTCTTTAATGGAATTACAGGCTGTGTTAGGGGCCAAATCAAGTTCAGTTTCTTTTGCCAGTTTGAATATTTGCAGGTTCAGATCTATTTGCAGACACAGCTCCCACCGAAGTCCTTGGACATAAGCATTCGCCGCTGAAATAAGCTGAAGCTAAATCTCCAGCTTGGCTGAAGCAAACTCTTTGGCCTAAAACCATTTAAGTCCAAACCCATCAGTGCATCTCTTTTGACCTGTTCCCTTAAGATGAGGAGGGCGGAATAAAGACATCTGTGAAAGTCACTCTCTGGGTGACTGTACGGTTGCTCCAATGGGAGGACGAGAGTAGGAGAAGGGCTGGGGGGAAAAGCAAACTGTGCCCTCATTCTCTCTGAGGAGCCAGTGAGCTACAGTAGCTGCGATAGCCAGCATCCAGAGTGAAGAATGTCACATTTATCACATCTGAGCACTTTGCCATTCTTTGCAATTACAGTAAAGCAGGGTTGAGCTATGCAGACATACTTTCCACATCCATTGACCTCGATAGGAGATCCATAGCAAATCTTCGGGCAGAACCTGCTACACAAAAGACCTGTTAAAGACAGAAGCACTGTCATGCAGAACAAGCTCTTAGAGTAGAAGAAAAGGACTCAGCATTTGGCCAAGGAGTGGGGTCATGCACTGAGGGTGCTTTGTATTCTGGGAAGGACGTGGGATGATGACTCTCCAGGCTCATGTGGAGCAAAGGCAGAGGAATATAGGATTTAGGGAAAGCGAAATGCAAGAGATTCTGCAAGCACTCTCTCATCTGGCAGCCAAATCCAGAATATGAAGGTTTCTGCAGAGGAGAACACTTATCTTTCCTTCCATAAGAGTGTAATATTGTCCTCGAATTAAGAATTGATCGGAGCAACATTCCTTTGTTTGTTAACCCCAACATCACTAAGAAATCTCCCTCTGCTGTCTACACTCAAAATCAGTCCAAGTCTAAGTCTAACCAAATCAGAGATCCATCATGTGGTATGCTCCTAGAGCAGGACCAAGAGGAGCAGGTGAAGAAAATATTGACAAAGGTGTTTTCATCAGGATATTTTGTATTCATAGTCTTAAGGGATAACGCCCAGGTCTAAAAATTAAAAACATTTTTCCCTGTACACTTGTTTTTACAAGAGGCAGTGGGAAGATTTGATTTATATATTTTTGTTGAATTAAATTCTACCTCTTGACACTTCCAATGCATGTTTAGCTGTTTTCTATGAAAAATGGCAGAAACATGACCTGAGTAGTTTTAGTAACGATATTTCTGTTAGAGTTGGAACTCAGAAGCTCTCCAGCAGCACAAGGAGAACAAGCCAAATGGTTAATAATGAAAAGGAACCTTAGATCCTCAGACCTTACAATTAAAATCAACAGCACAAGCCTAAACAACTGTTTGCTAAATTTTCACCTCTATTTCAAGCTATTTAAAAATGAGAAATAATAAGCAAAAAAACCTACCTTAAAATGTCATTAAATATTTTCGTGTATTTAACATTGTCAATAGGCCTTCAAAGCTCTGGGTCCAAATACTTCTATACTGTTTAACCATTTTACCCATGGAGATAGGTTTGACTGCATTTGTCTGGCAAAGCCAATGTGAAGAAGTAAAGCAAAATCGAATGGGAGGAAGGAGGATGGAATAAGCATGGCATTAATCTTGACAATGACAATTTTCACTCAAATCAGTACCAAAGTTGGTATTTTCTGTTTTCATTATTTTTATGAAGGAAAGTAAGGAAAGTCTTGGAAAAAATTCTAGTGATTCATAATGTCATATGTACACTTTATAATTTTCCCTTTGCTTTTAAATATGCAGATCATTTGAAAACTCGGGAATCATCACAATCTTTCACCCCATTTTTGAAAAATGCATATTTGCAAAATACATCTTCTGTGTTTGGACCCAGCTGAAGTTTGATAAAATGAGTAGGGGTGGGATCCAGTAGACCCGGTAGACACCCGAACACAAGTATCCCTATACAGGCTAGGTGCAGGATTCAACTGCCTGAGGATAAGTGAGGCATCTGTCACCACTGAGGCATCTGGGCTGGGGAGAGGCGCCCAGGCCCACAGGCAGCTCCCGGAACATTTGGTTCATCTCACACCCTCCATCATGCCAGTCAGCCTCCAAGGATGCCTTTGGTGCCCAGAGACCTCTCTAGAGCCTATATTTAAGCAACTAAGCGTGTCTGCATTCCTGTTATAGGCAGTGGAGATCCAAGACTTTTTTCAGTTGCCTACATGTCGGCATCTAAAGCAATGTGAGAACCTCTAAGGTTCTGAGACACCTGCTCAGAGCTAACAGATATGGCACAGAACATACGGGATCTGATAGATTTCCAGAAGGATACCCAGAGACCAGGAAGGACATCCCACAGCCTCTCAAGTGGCACTTGATGTTCACAGAATTAAATTAGCTCTTGGTGAGTGGATTCAAAGGAAATTGAATTCTAGAGATTTATTGAACCAGCCATCAGCTCTCTACATAGGGTCAGCCTAAGGAGAGCTGCAGAGCTCAGTTCAGCACCCATGAAGGTAAGCATACAAATGTTGCCCAAACAGGCAAATACTGGTGCATATGTGTATTGAGCTTTTAGATATGCTTTCCAAGATTCACATTCTTTTGCGCTGTTTTAAAACACTCTCACTGTTTTAGAAAAGAAGTTTTCCATTTATCATCTAGGGCTGAACTAGAAAGCATCAAGCTGCTCATAATAACATATGCAAATTTGTGATTTATTATCGCTCCCCTCATTTCGTCTATTTTCTGTGCCTCAGATGTGCAATTAACTCCATGTAGTCAGGCCCAACTGCCAACGTCTACACAGGACATGACTGTACTGTCATAAAAGCAAAAGAACAAATTTCCTCATCACCAATATTGCCTTGCACTTCAGGGAAGCCGTCTGGCTCTACAGGAGGAGAAATCTCATATAGGAGCAGCCTGAACTCAAGACAGTTCCTGGTGCAAGCAGTGCGGGTGCAGGCAGAGTGAAATCAGAGCAGTGACCTCACATCGGAGCAGTGTGGCTGCCAGGATGACATCGTACCCTGCAAGCACCGGGGACACACGCTAGCACCACTCCTCACCGGGCAGCTGCAAACAAGTAAAAGTGTTCACATCAGCAAGAGTAAAAGATGACTCTGTGTTTGTTTGAAGCTTGCTTTCCTTTCTTTAGCTTACAGGTGGCTTTCTCTCTTTACCTTTCCACCAGTTTTGAGCAGTCAAACCATAAAACCAGACCCAAACCTAGTGGAGACAAAGACACCTGGTATCACATCAACCCTCTTCTCAGACAGACTCAGAAGGCTTGGTTAGCCTACCACTTCGTTGTTCTGGAGTATCAAGAACTATTACTGTTTTATAATTATGTTTATATTTGACAGAAATTTGAAATTTCATACATTTGCAAAAGTTTAGATGCCTCATTTGGAATAATAGCTTATGATGCTTCCTTCTGCCAAATGCACCAAGTACATTTTTTTCAGTTATATGAATGTAGTAGTTATATATAATTTTAGCAACCATTTAAAAATACATTAAAACTATTTGCCATATTGGAACATTTTAATATTAAGTCAGAGGCAGTGTTTCTGTTAGAGGTGGTTTTTCCCTCCAGAGAATGTTTTCACACATAATATGAGTTTACACTGCTTGTAGGGATTTGTTACATTTGCTTGCTTCTTGACAATATATTTTGTATCTGTCATCCATTTTCATAAATGCCCAATGAATTTTAAATTAAACTACATTTGGGAAATCAATTTCTGTCTGTCTTAATAAATCACAACATTCTGGCTGTAGTGTCTGGATAGTGGAACGGAGTTAGGTCTTATTATGTGTTCCCTAAGGCTCAGGAATTCTCTTATCAGCCTAGAATGTTTTTAAGGTGGATGTTATTTAGAAGAATAAATACATGACTCAGAGAAAGGTTAAAGGAAGGTGAAAAATTTTAAGGAGGATGTCACTAAAGGCATGCATGAAGGAGGGCAGATACGTTAAGAGCAGCACATAGCAATTCAGTGATTTACTTGTTATGCTAAAGCCAAATCCCAGCTCCAAATCAATATTTTGCAATGGATTAGCCAACGTGGCAGGAACAGAGATTGAAGTCTGCCTTAACCCAATAAGGGTATGAAATGTGCTTAGTGAATGTCAGCTGAAATGTTGTCCATTAACACAGGGAAACCACACACACATGAAAATAAAAAAATCGCTGACTTTATTCTGTGTTAAATCAGATAGTGCAGAGATAGCAGAGACATGGCAAATCTGTTATCACTAGAACAGGGTTTTGCAATATCAGCACTACTTGATGAAAAAGAAAGGGGTGTTAGAGAGATGATAGACTACCAAAATTTAAAATGGGTATAAATAAAAACGAATTTTTGAGGATCATAATCACTTCGGGAACAGCTGCTTGAAGTGACTAAGATATAAAGGGAGCTGGTGACAAGGCCTCGGGCTGTGTCTGAGTGAGCCATCGGCTGCGGCTGTGAGTAGGGTTAAGTATATGCATGGCTGAGAGCCATCATTTCCTATTTGCATTGCTGGCCCTAGCCTTCCTGTGAGCAGCCCAGGATCAAAGTCTCCTCTGGATGTTTAGGAAAAACAGGATTTGGGATTATTTCTCAGTGCCCTGGAGTCTCACCTCTACTTCATTCACCCGGACAACGTGGGCAAGACCTCCAATGTGTGCGGAGGCATCAGGAACTTGGACTCCCCCTCTAGAGGGTCCCGGGGCTGAGGAGGCCTGGTGAAAGCAGCCTGCAAAGGCAGCTGAAGAGGTCACAGCAGGGATGGTGAGCCAGTCTGGGCTTGAGAGCAGATCCAGCATCCACTTAACCAACGCACAGACACGCACACAGAACTGGATTGAGATCCCGAGTGTGAGAATAGCGTAATAGGATTCCAGCAAGAAAAAGCATGGAAGGGTTAATTTGCCAACTATAACTCAAGAAGAAACTGTTACTGTCAAAGATGGAGATAGGAACTTGACAAAATAATTATTTGAGAATTGTTAAAGCTGTTTAAAACACCTAGTAGGGATATGCAAATACATGGAATCACTAAGCATCACTAATAATATTTATTTCTATAAATATTTTGACTAGACAACAGTATTTCTCACTTTAAAGTTAGAAGTTTGAAATACATTTGAAGCCTGGTGACTTTATCTGCATACATTTTTAATGAGCTTCTGAAAGCACCATGATAAAGTGACCCTGCAGACAAATGGAATTGTGCCTCTTGGCCACATCCTGCTAACACCGTTTCAGCAGCCTCATTAGAAACAGAGAAAGAACGGGAATGCACTACTTGAGCAGAATTGAGGCAACCAGGGCCTATAGATTTCAACTTTTAAACTGAAACACATTTTCTATGATGACACAACTAGAAACACAGAAACAGATGTGTGAGATTTTGATACTGTCATGAAAATATCCTGATGCATAATAGATCCAAAACAAGGGGGAGGGATTTGAAATGCTCACACTCTGCATCAAACCACTGCTTGTTTATTGTGACTAAGCAGCAACACACATCACAAACACCTTCTGCAATGGCCAGCAGCACCACACATTGACTTTCTGAGCAGGTTCACATAAACCACAAACTAACCTCCCTCAGCATGGATGCAAAAAGTGATGTTGCCCAGTCAGGAGGGGGTTTTAACCAGATTCCTCTTGTCCCAAACACAGCCTGGCTGTACACAGGGCAGAGCAGAAGGCATGCACAAATGTAAATTAATTCAGCACTGGCAGAACTGGAAAGCAGTTAAATACAGCTGGCTGCACTTCAGAAAGTTTAGTTCTAAAAGTATCAGTGTAAAGGTGCATCAAATTAACAAAACAGAACATCTGCAGGATGTGAATTGACAAGTCTTTTGTCTATTTAAGTTTCTGTAATGAAACCGGAGACTGAAAATTACTCAATAGATGGGTAACAGGGACCTGATATGAGATTGGGGCTTTTTATCACGTGAGCCGCTTTGTAGAAGTTTCCACAAACAACACGCACAGCAATATGACATGAAGGAGTTTCATGGGCCGAGATCCCCGGTACGGTGTGTGCCTGTCACATCCAGGCAGCGCCCAGGCCAGAGGCGGCTCCGGGCGGCACCGGCGAGCCGGGGGAGAGACCGGGCGAGGCCTGGGGCACAGGGTAGTGCTCAGCCCGCACAGCCCACAGAACTCCTGCTGTGCTCGGACAAGGACGACGCCACCGCTGACAAATCACGGGTGAAAATGTAGGAAGGAAATCTGGACACCCACTCCTGGGCGGCCCAAGACTCCGCTTCTTCCTGGCTGGGTACAGACCCACCTCAGGGCAAACAGGTGCCCCGCGGGCACGGGCCGAGACCGTGGCAGCTCCTCAGCGCCTCGGGAAACCAGCTCCCGACGCCCGCCCACCCCTCCCCGCCAGGCTTCCCGCGTCCGGACCCGCGGGACCGGCCCGCTCGCTCGGCCCGGCGGGCGAGGGAGGCCGGGGGAGGTGGGAGGAGACGTGGGAAGGACTTCGGTTGCCACTACAAATCTGGTGTCGGAGCCACCGGCGGCACATGGCGATGGGCAGGTGGGTGTAGGGCGGCGGCGGGGATGCGGGTGCTGGGCGATTGCGG
>VYZT01040820.1:285872-318973 GCA_013400735.1 Pomatostomus ruficeps
GGCAGCCCGCCCGGGGCCGGCCTGCAGGGAGCAGGTGCCCGGCGAAGGGGAGCGCGGGGCGGGAGGCAGCGGCGCCCTTTCCCGGGGAGGGACGGTAGCCTGCAGAGGGGCACCTGAGGAGGAGCCGCTCGTTGTCGCGGGGGCGAGCCGGCCACGGCGCGGGGTCGGGGGAGCGGGTCTCTGGGACCGGCCTCCCCAGCCGGGCAGCTGGGGTTCTGCCGCCTTCCCGCCGCGCTCCGTGTGTGGTGGGGAGTCCCTGCGTGGGGCCCGCTCCCTCCCACGTCCGTGAGGGGCCGGGAGGACGTCGAGGTGAGGGAGAGCGCGGGGGAGGAGCGGAGGGTGGCCGTGAGCACGGCCCGTCGCTCGCGGCTCCTGCCTGTTGTGGCCGAGGCGAAGTCGCGCCATGTCGCCGTGCGCCGGCAAGCGCCGGACCTTCCGCGGGCACGGCACCGCGGCCCCGAGCCTGGGCCGGCTTAGCCGGGGTGTCTGTCCTTGCAGGGGCTGTCAGAACAGGAGCTGTCAGGGCACTCGGAGATGCTCGTTTTTCTAAACGGGAAGAACTGTCAAGTGTAACTTCAGATCAGTAAGAAATGCCGTGTTTTCGTGCTTGTGTGAAAGTACTTCAATCTGTATTGCTTGTTTATCGTGAAGTCTCCACTGCAGGAAACGCGCGGTTATTTGCACTAGGAGACGTCGCATGTAAAGCTGTGCCGCTGTCGGGCGTCCTGGGATAAATGGCCTCTTCTAGGCAGCACACGGGATGTACATTCCTTAGCTGGTAAAAACATAGAGCAAAAAAAGTTAAATGGCGATCTGCACGGCTCCAAAGAAAGGGGACTGGGGGGTTTCTTGCCAAAGGCTGTTCTGTTAGAAATCGGAAATAATTCACAAAATTTCTTTTTGAAGTGTTGCTTTGATTTCAAGTCTAAACTGTTGCGCCTGCAGGACTGTACTGCAGCTGGAAGTTGTGCACATCAGTGTTTCGTTGAGTTGTTTTCTTAAATAAAAGTAGTTTAAAAAAGCAATAAAGCAGTACATCTGCCATCTAGTTAGTGTTCTTGTTATCTAAAACTTTGAGTTGTTTAAGTAACCCATGATTCCTCTGTTTTCAGGTACTCTGAACCTGATGAAAATCAGTTGGTAAACGATCATCTGATTTAAAAGCCAGAATATAAATGGGGCACAGGAGCACACACGTGTGCATATAATTGTAAAACTATGTACTGCATTTCTAGTTTCATGCTTGAGACTTCTCGTTTATGTGCCAAGCAATTAATTACGCAAGTAGTGACTAAAGGAATAATACATACTTCTGTTTATAGTTACATTTTATAAATTTATCAGCTGTGAAAATGAACTTTAAATTCTTAAAATCTTGAGTTCTTGTTTGATGGAACAGTTAGGGAAGAAAACCATCAATTTTAATGCCTTCTAAGCTGGTTTTGACATCAAGTACTTTTTCAGCTCATGAATTACCCAAAAATGTACATTTTGCCAGCCATTCTTGAGTGTAACAAAAGGAAAGAGCATGTCAGTAGGGTTGAATTATGGTACAATAAAAAAATCCTTTTCCATATAGCTTTCTTTCTAGTTTGTGGAACTTTGGTGCAAGAAAAGACTTGTGTGTATCTCTGTTTCCAGACAACTTAATGCTTTCAGTAGTACTATTCTATATGCTAGTGGTTGTTATTTTGCTTACTACTTCAGCGCAGGTCTGTGGTAAGAACACAGAGGGGGGCTTGATCCCTGAAGTGCTGGTCAACTAATTCAGAGTTTCTTTGTGTGTGTGCACAGAACTGAACCTCAGGAGAGAATGCAGAAACTAGTGCTGAATAACTTCCTTTAGGGAATTTTAACATTGGAGCATTAGCTTGTACTATTTTACTCCAGCTGCAGTTTTCTAGTAGGTGTGGGAATGAGTATGCAGTATTGTTCCTGTCTCTTCCACCATTATCTGTCACTTCACTTCTGTTTTTACCCTGAAATCTTTTGCCAAGTTTTGCTTCTAAGGTACAGTTTTTAAATGTTGTGAGTTGATGCAGTCTTAGTACCTCAAACATTCATGATGTCAGTGTGCTGCTTGACATTCATCTGAAGTTTTCTTGGTCTCACTTTTGTACTCTAAGCTTTTTTGCAGTCTTTTCAGATATTTCTGTCTTTTTGACTAAACTGCATTTTGATTCCTTCATGTTTTTTTCAAAGAAAGACTTCTCCCATGCTAAGATGTTTCCTCCCCCTTCCACCCTATCTCCCTTCTCCACACATCAACATAGGTGGGAAAATGTCATGCTGGTTTAGTTGCTGGCGGGGGAGCTGGGGCTTTAGGTTTTTCCCTTC
Source organism: Pomatostomus ruficeps (assembly GCA_013400735.1). Lineage (NCBI taxonomy): Eukaryota > Metazoa > Chordata > Aves > Passeriformes > Timaliidae > Pomatostomus > Pomatostomus ruficeps. Next base: position 288,210 of record VYZT01040820.1, read on the forward strand.
AAGGTGCTGATCTTGTGCTTTCGCAGAATTACGCTGCTTTTGCATGAAGAGCTTGAATGTGTAGTCCTGATTTACACAGTGGTTGTCCTGAAATCAGTGGACTGCTTTTGTCCTCAGTCCAGTATCTGCTTACACTGAGGCATGTAAGCAGTTCTAGTCTTGAGAATGTTTTTAGAAGCGGGAATATACTGACCGTATACTATTAAAAGGAAAGAAAAATAAGGCACAGGGGTTTTAACAAATCCAGAAAGAGTTTATGTGTCAGATTCCTCTGACTGACAGCATTGCTGAATGTGACAGCCTGTGGGAAGGCAAGGTTTAGTGTTCTTTTCTGGTGTGCTGGAAAGGACCGTTACTAATATGTTGTGCAGTAGAATCTGTTTATGTTAGCCCAGAAACACGGAGATGAGTCTTGTCACTTGAAATTCTCTATACCGTAATTAATTATTGGAGCACACTTTACATACATATTACTGTCCTGAATCTTATCAAAGTTCCACTTTGTTGGGGAAAAGAGGTTGTCAGACTAGAAGACACGCAATACTGCTAATGGTCTTCCTTATAAAGACAATATAAAAAGCAAACTTATTTTGCACAACTGTTTGTAAAATAGTCATATTGGCAGCCTACAGATAGGTTGCATTTTAGAAGGAAATTAATGTTACAGGTGCAAGCAAGATGAAAAAGTTAAGCAAGCCATTACTTTTGTGATCTGTTGACCACAGCACACAAGAGATCTCAACCTCCCCCAATACACCATGGCTGGTACTTGATCTAGGAGTTGGTGAATGGCTCCTCAGAGGTCATGGTGCCTGAAATTCCTTGTTGCAGTGAGTTTGGACTGGAGACAACTCTTAGCCAGAATGAATGAGAGATTAATACGGGCGTGTAAAACTGTGTACACTTTTTTAGTTTCTCTACAGCTGGTTCAAGCTTTTCTTCATTAGAGAATAAATTCTATACAACACATGCTCTGATTATGTGCTTAGAGAGTTATTACAGCTCTCATGTTGGTATTTGTATTGTAACATTTTAAAAGGCTCTAGCCATGGGCCAGTTAACCAAAGAAAGCCATTTTTCTGTTGAATCTTTTAAGGACAGTTTTTATCGAAGTACCAGATGAAAATTAGAGCTTCTTTTCTAGCTGGCTTCAACCTTTTACCTGTTTCCCTTCCTTAGTGGTGTCATGTCATTGTATGTTAGGACTCCCTCTATCTAATGCTTATTTTACACTAAACATCTGTTCTATCTTGAGTAACCTATTCTTGTGTGTTTCAGAACTGTGGAAATTGATAAATATTAGCATATTTAAGGCTGATAGCTGGCATATAGTTTTTTGGGTTCTATCTGGAGTTGTGTAAATCACTCAGTACTTTTGTAGTATGGTTTATTTACCTGTAAAGCATGGAATCCAGGACCTTGATATTGTATAGCCTTGGCCAGGTCCAGAGCGTGCATTTGTAATGGCAAACTCATCTCACTTGGCATGGGCTGAATATTTGACAAAGCTTTGAACTCCTCAGGTGGATTAATTGTTTCATCTGGCAAGCACTGTGCATAATGGTACTGATGCTGTGTGCTCTTTGGCCCTTCTGGTTAGTGATGTGGTGGGCACAAATGCCCCAGATCAAATGTAGTCACTTCCTGACACATCACAGCACCATTATAATTTTGTCTCTAGATGTTATATCTAAATGAGATAGTCAAAGAAAATGGTGAAAACAAGAATGAATCACTGTCTCTTTAATATTTTGCTACTCAGAGAGTCTCTGTTTTGAGGAAAAGCACCTTAGAGGAGGAAGCAAAAGCAGCAGCTTTGTACAAATAAATGCAACCATACAAACTTAATAAAGGATATAAACCAGTGCTAGCCAGATTCTTAAATGATCTTTCAAAGACCTGGATTGGAAAGTTTTCATAAAGTTTGCGGTAACTGATGTAGATACCTTCTGGTATTTGTGTCTTAAGAAATCAAGTTCTGCTTTGCCAGGTTACTCTTTCAGAGGTGTTAGGATGATGTGTTAAAATGCAGATATTTAAGATGCATTATTGTAGAAATGGTATGATGGGGTTGACTGAGCACAGAGGGGTAGTGATTTAATTAAGGGTATGGATTAATTAAGGGTTTGAGTTGTATAAAGCCTCATTTGTGTGAACTGTTGGCACTGTGTAAACATAATAAATTTAAGTGAACTTTACACTTCTGCACCTGTATGCTTAGGGATAGAATTAATAGGAGAATTTTGGAATCACAGGACGATTTGAGTTGGAAGGGACCATAAAGATCCTGTAGTCCAATCCCCTGCGGTGCGCAGGGACAGCTCCAATTGGACCCAGTTGCTTAAACTCCAATCCCTCCTGGCCCTGAACACTGCTAGGGGTGGGAGCATCCACAGCTTCTCTGAGCCACTTTTCTCACTTTAAGTTGTGTTTGTATCCAAACTCCGTTAACAGTGTCTTTTAACAAAATCAGTGCTCCTTAATAAAACAAAACAAACCGGGCCGGAAGTGTAGCTGGTGTGCTCCAGTCCTGAGCCACAAAAGTACTGGGAACAGAAACGGTGGTATCGAGGCAGTTTAGTGTGAACATGGAGCTGCTGTTGAAGGTGTGGAGTGTGGCTCCACATAACTGACTGCTTTCATGTGTTTGATGGGACTCAGCTGGATGATGATCATGATCTTAACCTCAAGTATGACTTAGGTGCACTGACTGTAAAAGGGATACAGTCAGATATTTATGAAGTATAACTTTTTTTTTTTTTAGTTGCAGATTCAAGTATCATGGACAGAAAATAGTTTGGATGATGCGTTTTGCCAGCATATCTCTGCAGTTTCAGTGCTAACAATGGATAAGTGTAAGCACGTAGGACGTCTGCGACTGGCCCAAGATCACTCCATTCTCAATCCTCAGAAATGGCATTGCATGGACTGCAATACTACGGAATCTGTGTGGGCGTGCCTCAGCTGCTCGCATGTGGCGTGTGGAAGATACATTGAAGAACATGCACTAAAGCACTTTCAGGAGAGCAGCCACCCAGTGGCATTGGAAGTAAATGAGCTGTATGTTTTCTGTTATCTGTGCGACGATTATGTCCTCAATGATAACGCGACTGGTGATTTAAAACTCTTGCGGAGTACATTAAGTGCAATCAAGAGTCAAAACTATGAGTGCACTACTCGAAGCGGGAGGACTTTGCGTTCTATGGGTGCAAGTGATGATTCCTACCTTTCACACGGTGGTGCCCAAGCCACGCTTCGAAATGAAGATCGAATGTTCACGGCTCTCTGGCACCGACGGCGTTCGGTCCTTGGCAAAATATTCAGATCGTGGATTGAGCTGACACCTACTGGAAAAAGGATTTTAGAAGAAGAAAGATGTCGAGAAGAAGCAGAGCTAAAAAAGGACCAAGCTAGAAAGAGAAGACAAGAACGAAAGCGTGAGTTGAAAGCAGAGATGGAAAAGATGCCTCCAAGAAAAAGCAGTCGTTTACAAAATCAGGTTAGAATGTCCTCAAAAACAGAGTTCTGCCCTCAAAAAATATGGCAGAACATGGAATCTGTGGCAGAGCTGAAAGAAACATATACCTCAGATGAACTGAGATTGAAAAAAATAAGTGACTCTCCAATTAAACGAAGGCCCACAGTGACTCCTGGAGTAACAGGACTGAGGAACCTGGGAAACACATGCTATATGAATTCTGTCCTGCAGGTATTAAGTCACTTACTTATTTTTCGAGAATGCTTTTTAAAGCTTGATCTCAACCAAACTCAGGAACTGCTGGCAACAGCAACCAACTGTAAAACAAGATCTTCGTCTAAACACCCGTCAATAGCTGCCTCAACATTACACATGAATGAGAACCAAGAGAAAGTAAAGGGATCATACTCTGTGAGGCGGCCTAGTTTATCCTCTGGATTAAGTGGAGGAGCATCAAAAAGTATGGAACTCATTCAGCCCAGGGAGCCCAGTTCAAAGCATATTTCTCTCTGTCATGAGTTGCATACTCTATTCCAGGTTATGTGGTCCGGCAAATGGGCACTGGTGTCTCCCTTTGCCATGCTGCATTCTGTGTGGAGACTAATTCCAGCGTTCAGAGGATATGCCCAACAAGATGCTCAGGAATTTCTCTGTGAACTTTTGGATAAAGTACAGCAGGAACTGGAGACTACAGGGACCAGATACCCAGCTCTCATCCCTGCTTCTCAAAGAAAACTTATAAAGCAGGTTTTGAGTGTGGTTAACAACATTTTTCATGGACAGCTATTAAGTCAGGTATGTTTTATGATTACTTCTTTTAAGGTGTTTAATGATCTGTGTAGTTCTGGATTTACACTAGTCAGTCAGGGATGGACCTACTTCAAAGGTTTGTGCATTTATAACTGCTGAGGGGGGATGGTGATAGTATATTACACAGTTTCAGAAGAAATATTACCCAGTTTCAATAGAAGCCACCCTGTAGCCGCTCCACTACCAAAAACCAGGCCATGCAAATCCAATACACCTGGTAATCATAAAAGTCTTAAATCTGTTATTTTAAAAAGCACCTTTCCACCTACTTAGAAATACTAGTATTTGCTGTTAAGCATCAACTCATTTGAAGGAATAAAGAATTTACAATTTTAAGTATCTGGCTTATCACTCTAGTGGTACTAGATAAAAGGTGTTAAGGAAGGTGTTAATCTCGTGTAAGTAGAAACTGATTATGTAATCGATGTCAAACAGGATATTATTTCACTAAATAGCTTGGATTTGAGATTGATTACCAGTTAGTAATTGCATGTCATGATTTTATATACAGAAATACTAATAGTTCTTTTCTATTGCAACACAAAAATACAGAGAACGCTGTCAACACAGGAACCAGATTTGTGGGGGTGGAGGCAATGGTGGTTTTCCTTCTTTCTGCATGACTACTCTTTTTTTTTTCTACTTCTCAGCTCCCGGTTAAGTATTTCATTGTGTTCACTTACTATTATGCATATCCCAACAATGTGCGTGTGCAAATGTCTGAGTACTGACTGAACAAACAAATGCTTGTTTCTGTTGAATTAATCTATAAACTAACCACATTGCAGCAGGAACAGAAGTTGGGAAATTCCTGGCTCCTGGAATGGATCTGTGGTACACATGAATATGTTACTGAGGGAGCACAGAAGCATTTGATGAATATTGTGTGTAAAGAAAAGGTTTAACACAAAAGTGTCTGTTCCTGGTATTCTGACTATTTGATTGATGGTTTAATGTTTTAATATGTGAAGCTGGAAACCTAAGTGGTTTTTAACTAAGGTAGGGTTATTTACTGCTGTGATGCCTGTAAAGTTCATAGTAAGGTAGCAGGGTTGTTCGCAGCATATGTCAGCCTTCAGGAATCCTAGGTTTTGTGAAACTACTGGAAACTGTTAGATCTATCAATAAAACCGGATCACCAGCTAGCTTCTATCTGGCCCAGTGTACAAGCACTTCTGTTGGCATGCTTCCTTTCCTTGGATAGTACATATCTTGTACCAGTGTTGCACAACTGGAAGTGTTCAGTATATTATTTCATTAAAGAGTTTTTTGTTTAAAAATCCCATTCCTCTCCAAAATAGCAATTTTGTTTACAAAATAAAGTAGTTTTATATTGTCCTGGCATAAAAATCACCCCAGGACATACAGGAATACTGACAAGGTTTGCTTGCATTCCAAACCTCATTGCAGAAATCATTGCTTTGGTAAGAGTTTTCAAGGTTCTAAAGACACCAGCATCATTTCAGTAATAACTACTTCTTTCACATATTTTTGGCTTTATGTGAAGAGGTTTGTGACTGGAAACCCTCCCACCTTCCTGAGACCAGGAGGGGAGTAGTGAGGTTTCACTACTGAGTAAACTAAAACAAACAAACAAAACCAATAGAAAACTAAACAAAAAACCCCTCACTTACACACTATTGAGTAAAATGGAAAGGGAATTAAACGGTTTTGTGGTATCCTGTGACTTCTGTGACTACACACAGCTCTAACTGCAGCTGCTCGATGTCTGTATGCAAAATACAGCATCAATGAACTCTAGAATGTCTGAAGTGAGAGGAACAAGGAAAAGAGTGTTGAGGCTGTTATCTGTAGTAATTTCTCCCTGCCTCATTAGCCAGTTCCCACAGACTGTCCAACACTTCACCCCTCCCAGTGTTCCCTTTGTCTACTGCCACTGCTTTGTTTTAGTTTAGTCTTCACTTGCGGTTTTGAACATGGAAAATATTATAAGGAAAAGGTAAGCCCTGAAGATTCACTTTTCTTTCTTGTAAAATATATTCGGGTCATCTTAATGATTTAGTACCTGGTGTTTGCACATGGAAAGATGAACTTTAAAAACTGTTAGGCAATTATTTTCCTCAGTAAAATTCCTACATTGTTATTTCACTAGGCATTTGTCAGAACTGCTTTAATGAAGTTAACAAAAAAGGCAAGAAAACACCCATGCAGGGCTGAAAAAAACCCCCAATCTTCTTGCGATGTCATTGCATTTTTGACAGCGTTAGCTCTTAAAAGCAAGGAGTGTACATTTAGTCCTTACAGGCTTAACTTGATCTACCTAAAAGACAAAGTAATACTGTGATAAATACAGTAAAAAAAAATAAAGTCATATATAATACTGCGACTGTATTACAATTTCTCACTAGAAAATAGTTGGAGCCATTCCCAGCTGCATTTATTAAAAATAAGGTGGGATTTTAGTCTAGTGTGTTTAATAAGTTACGTCTTACTTCACTGAAAAAGGGGAATTGAGAAGCATGTTCCTGTGTGCAGTTGCCTTCCATTTTAGAACTCCTAAAATGTTACTATACTTACTGACCCTTTGTACACAAAATATAAGTTCAAAATACTTGATTCTGTGAGATACTCAGATGCTGTGAAGTCAATCTTCCTGACCTTCAAACCTCAGGAATACTGTGAACTACTCCTGATAGAGAGTACACAGAGGATCCCTTACAGTGCTGATAAGCTGTGTGTTTACTTAGGTATCACATTACTTTCACATGTGCAGCTAAACATTTTCCCCCTTCTAGTTCTAATTTAACTTGAAGGGAAGCCATAATCCTGAGTTTGCCATCAGTCTATTGCTGTTGAAGTGCTGCCTGGTTCAGCACTAACTGAATTTAGGACATAAGATTAAGAAAGCAGAGAATTGAGTGTTTGAGAATCCTATGCCGATTACTTTTTGATCACTAGAAAAAGTTTTGGGTGATGTTAAAACAATTTCACATTTTCTATGAGGTGGTTGTTTTTGTTTTGCTATGTTCACAGCTGATTTAAAGTAAGTTTTCTTCATCTGCTGCTTGAAATATTTTACTATTTTGTGGAGTACTAGACTAGGTAATGGGTAACTCCAGGAACAGCATAAGCAAATTGCCTCTGGCATTTTTTGTTTTATATTTATTCTAATATCCATTTTAGGTTTTCAGCTTTTTACTTCACAGTACAGGTTGTGAAACTTCAATACCTGGTACATCTAAGAGAAGTAAAGATCTGCATTATAGTTGCAAAACCCTTGCTTGCTCTCTGTTCTTTTTTTTCATATGCTAGTCTTCCTGCAGTGATTGTCTGGAGAAAGTGGCTCAAACCTCTCAAACCCATTGGGACTCTGGGCAGATGCCAATATGTATATTAAAATGCTAGTTGTTTTCAATCCCTCAGTGCTTGTACTTTTGTGGAAGGTACTTACTGATTCCTGTCCTCAGTCCTTCAATGGGAAAGGAGAAACGGATGTGCTGTGAACTCATGTGGCAGTAGTAAACTGACCCAGACTGGCTCACAGATCTTTAAAGTACAGTTCAAAAGCTCAAGTATGTCAGCTCTTGTCTCTCTCAAGAATTTCTTTTTGGCTTGTGTTTTTTTAAATGGTACCAACTAAATAGCACAGTATGCAACAATTTTTAAAGTACCTTTATTTCAAACTTAGTTCATATTAAGCAAAGAAGGGGACAGGTGTATTTCTTAAAATCCAGAAATTGAAATAGCAGATTTTATTGTGCGCCAGATGTACTCAGAAATCATTCTAGCAGAAATTCGCGTACAAGGATAAAATCCACCTTGAGCTTCCTTCTCCAGGCTGCACAGGCCCAGTTCCCTCAGCCCTTCCTCATAGGTCAGATATGTCCAAGGCCTTTCTTCATCTTCCTGGCCCTTTGGTGGACTCAGTCCAGCATATCTGTGTCTCCCTTTTATCTGAGCACTGGGCCCAGCACTTCAGCTGTGTGTGGGCTGAGGAAAGGAGAGGAGGGATCACCTGCCTGGACCTGCTGGTGATGCTTTGCCAAATGCAGCTCCGGAGGCTGTTGGCCTGCTTTGCCATGAGGGCACGTTACTGGCTTATGGACAGCTTGTCTCCCAGGCCATTCTCTTCCCACCCAGCCTGTACTGGTGCCTGAGTGCTTCCTGCCCAGGAGCAGGATGTGATGTTTCTTTTTGCAGAGCTGCATGAGGTTCCTGTTGTCCCATTTCCCGACTCCCACTCCCCCGGGGTGGCAGTGCCCCCAGCCGGCCTACCAGCCACTTCTCCTACTTTATGCCATCTGCAAACTTCTCAGAGTTCAGAAAAATTGGGTCCAATATTTTTATAGCAATGCCTAGTAAGAACTAGCTTTTGATATCTCTAGGCATGCTTAAAACATTCTAAGCAGTTTGATTACTTCCTGATCCTTTTAAAGATGGAATCTCAGCAAAAGCCTTCCCCCAGCTCCTGGTCAGCATGGCAGAATAACAGCATGCAGTGATCAGAGAAACAAATATGTCAAATCCCAGAGAGTGAAGTAGGTTCTAACCAGGGTAGTATGTAAACTATTTTTGAAGTGTATTTCTGGACAGATTGTCTGAGAAAAGGGGAAGTGTGCCATTTTTGAGTTGTTTGAAAGCCCTCAGTTTTGAGTGGTATACTGTGGGTTAGAGTTTGGGGGAGAATGATGAGGGTGATCCATGTAGGGCTGGGTATTAAGTCTCCCACTGAACATACTCTTAAAAAGATGAGAACCTCAGGTAGGTAATGGGAGGATTTGAACTTAAACCAGTTAATGTCATGTATACAGATTTCTGTATTTTAGTATTAGTCTTTGTGCTTTTATGTTTAGCCTGACCCACAAAATAATTGTCAAGTTGTTTTCCACCTAGATGAATGTAACATTTTAAATTAATCTATAAGGGGCCATTGAATCACAGACCATAGTTAGCTGTGGTTACATGTTACGTTATTCTACTAAAGAGACAAAGATCATTTTGATGATACTGTGTGCTTATCACTACAATGTTCAGTTGAGTTTTTTTATGCTATCATATGAATTCTGCATTACAGCTGTATTCCAGAGATCCCCTTCAACTTGGATTACTTTCCTGTGAAAAAATGGATCATTGATCCCCTAATCATTATATATATGTCTCATCTAATGAAAGCACAAAAGTGGGACTGGCTATTTTACTCTTCTTAAAAACAACAAAGAAAAAAATAGTCGGGGCAGAGGTGGTTAAGAGTGTTCTTTCTTCCATGCAAGTGCAGGGAACATAGGCAAAACAGTTGATGATGGAGTTGGCTTTTTCCGCAGCAATATGTTAACTATTTTCTTTGGCTGCATTTACACTGAATGCCATCCAGGGCAGTGGCTGTCCATCAAGTTATTGTGGCCACAGTGATGCTTGTCTGAGTAGTCTCCGTGCTTAGCGTGAATCAAGCAATTTGATCCAGCTCTTTTCAGTCTGGCCTTTGGCCCATGATTGAATACTAAGCTTTAACTAAACAATTGTATTTAGTACCCGTGTTTCAAGGCATGAGAGGGTGGTCAGGGCAGAACATAAGGTGCAGATTTCAGACTAACTAAAATCTGAAATTTACTTTGCTCTAGTGTGAACTCCTCATTTGCTTTGCTATAAATGACAGCATTAAAGCTTCCTGTAGTAGCAATTCTGAATTATAATGGGAAGGTGGAATCAAACTCTGATTTTATAAAGTATAATCATAAAGATAGACATCACTAACCAGATTGCTAGAGTAGACTCACTTCCCTTTTAGTGTTGTGCATACTTACACCATACAAAGTTACACTGGACAAATGCAGAAAGATTTTGCCCTTTAAGTTCATGTTTGGAGTACTTTTTGGTTTGTGTTTTATAAAATCTCATCTAATTCAACCAAATTTTGAACAGTTTTTACAATTTCTGCCCCTCTCATGAAAAAAGAAAATCTGGGTTGCACTGTGGGAGTGATCATGGAGTGTGACATAAGAGTTCCATTTAGGACAGAAGAGTGATGGGAATATTGTGAAGCCAGTGCCGAGGGACAGGCCACTGCAGATGAGTTCCACAGAAGGCTGGGAATCGTCCTGCTTTCTGAGTAACCCAGTTGGTAAGCACAGGCCTAAGAAAAATCCTTCCACCCTTGTTGCAGCTGTGCTTAGCTGTCCTTTCCCACTGCGTCCAGGAGCAGTGAGCACACAAGGGGCTGATGGGGTTGGGCGCATGCTTGCCCGCGTGTGCTGGGATACTGGGCTGTTGGCAACTCCATAAATCCCGGAGTTTAACCCTACTGCAGTGAGGACTGCCTTGGATTTGAGGAAATAAGTGCAGCTGTATATCAGTACAGGGTTTTGTCCCCACAAATGGGCTTTGTTCACAGTTGCATGAGGAGATGAGAAGCAGCTTTATTGCATCTGTTTATCTTCTTCAGGTTTTTTGACTGGCAAAAATTGGAAGCTGGGTCTGTTATTAATTTCTTTTTCTCTGGGATAGTACTCATTAACTAGTTGGGAAAGAAGATCTTAATCTAGATTATTAATATAATAGAATAAATTTAAAACCTCAGAACGTGTTGAATTTATCTGTATTGAGGTCATGTGTGTTCTTCATCCTGAGTTCCTTAATCTTAAGTGTGCATTCATGCACAACAAATTCTTAAGTAACTCATCAATTAAATAAACTTTTGGCCCATTTGTACAGCAGAAATTTATTACTCATTCTAGGTTAAGCGGGAGTGTGGTTGAACTGTGGCCAAACATACCATTTTGTCTCAGAAGTCTTGATTTGAGCTGTGAATAACACTAATAATTTGTGGCTTTGAAATGTTACCAGATGTTAGCACTTACACAAGACACTCCTGACAGAGTAAATTAAAACAGAAGAATCTCCTCTTTTCTGCCGTGTGAGTTTGAAGGTTTGTTTTCCAAGAACAAGGCAGGGGCATTTTAATCTTAGAATTTAGAGCAGTTAACAGCTTTCTAACTGCACTGCTTAATGTCTGTGCTGGGACACAAATCCACATGTGCACTAGGTGGCTAATGCAGAGATGAGAATGAGCTGCTGCAGATAATGAGTGCAGTTACAAGAACACCTGCGAGGAAGGTACCATGACGTGACAAATTGGTCCTTCTATAAATGATCATGAAATACCAAAGCAGGGTGAATAATTACCTAACAGCAAACCTTCAGAGGAAAACAGGAGCTTCTGAACAAAACTGAGTGTATTTTTACACTTGTGCAGGCTTAGTAACCAGACTGAAGGGAACTACACTGAATTGATTTAGAACAGCAGCAGCATAAAGGGGTGCCTGTGAAATAACAATCTTTAGATGTCACATGAATTTTCATTCCTTTATTACTATATCTTTGTGTTAGTTGTTCCAAACAACTTGTGGTATTTTCCTAAATAGGAAGCATGCAACACCTAAAGTGTTGTCTTTCTAGCTTAGAAGAGCTACTGCTTTTAACCTATTTTCCTAAGTATTGAATGTTGTAATAAATTAATTGTCCTCTGCTGTAGTATCTGCATTTTCCAGGTTGACTCACTTCACTTCTTTGCATTTTATTTATGTTGTCTTACTGCTTGTCCTTTCCCTAGTGTGACGATGGATCCACTTACTGAAAGAAGAAATAAATTATTTTTACCTGTTAATTTTTCTTTGGAGAAGTGTGCTTCCTAATCCAGGCTTCCCTGGAAGACTTACAAAGTAAGAAGGATATGACTTTAAAATCCCCAGCTGTTCCTTTTTTTAATCTTTTTTTGTTTTTATTTTTTTGTGTATGTTTTTTATTTATTTTATTTATTTTTAAATTAACCTATATTATAATTTCTTATGTAAATTTTCCTTTTGGAGAAAAGACTCCTGAGACTCCACCAGCTGCTTTCTTTTGGACAGTCCCAGACAGAACATTTTGACACTGTTTTTGTTTCTCAGTAAAACATAAGAACACGTACTTGTTTGTGATAACAGTTTTGGACATGCTGCTTCAGAGGAAAGAAATTAGGTTTATCATTTCTGTTGTTAAATGACTTTGTCTTGTCTTTGGTTACCCTTGGTTATGTCTAGGAAAAAGAGCCTTTTTTTAGAGCCTATGTTACAGTATACTTTTAGCAAAGCAAATTTTTGAGTGTAAGCAGCTGGTGAAATATCTTTTTTACAGGTTACATGTCTTGCCTGTGACAATAAATCAAATACCATAGAGCCTTTCTGGGACCTGTCCCTGGAGTTTCCTGAGAGGTATCACTGCAATGGCAAGGAGATGTCTTCTCAGTATCCATGTCTGCTGACAGAAATGCTGGCCAAGTTTACAGAAACTGAAGCTTTGGAAGGGAAGATATATGCATGTGATCAGTGCAACAGTGAGTAAAGGCAGTATGTACTCATGCATATGTTCTCTGTGTAAAATATAAACTGACAGTGCAAGTATAGAAGTCTTAAAAGTATGTTGCAAACAAAGACCTTCTTCCTGTGTCCTGGTGTGGTCACTTGACGGCTGTTACTTGGCCCCTAGAAGATTAAATTGTTCAAAAGATGTTTTGAAGTGTGATGCTTCATTTAGAGTCAGTCTCATGACACACTGACGGGGTTTCTAATACTCCCAGCTGAAGAAGCCATCACCTTTTTAAATTAAGGTGACTAATGTAAGTGACCGCAAGTATTTTTTACTTGCATCATAAAATAATCCTTGCAAAACCGCTCTCAGAGCATATCCTTTTTAAGGAGGCACGTACCATAGATCTGTAGGTCCACACCAATCCTGTGGATCAATCTTAGACTGAAATGCAAGGCTGTTACCAAGATTTGTATTGTGTAACTGTGTGTTTGACCTCAGCAAAACGAAGGAAGTTTTCTTCTAAACCAGTTATACTCACAGAAGCTCAGAAGCAGCTTATGGTGTGTCGACTACCTCAGGTTCTCAGATTACACCTTAAACGGTTTAGGTAAGTAGTACCACAACAAAAAATGTTGCAAACTGACAGATTCAGTCTTGCTCTGCCATTGCTTAGGATCAATGTTTTCTCAGCACCAGTTTCATTTCCCCCTTTGCTAGTATAGTGAGAAATTGTTACTGGAATCTTCTTTTTCTTGTTCAGTTGAAACATCAGTAAGATATAAGTAGGGAATTAACTTTTTGGATTTGAGATACTTGCTACTTTAGTACCAAAATTATTTAATCCTTGTTTTCGGTCAAAATCTACTAACTTTGCTCTGAACTCTATTGGTAAAAATTAATCTTGTGGTATCTTGAGGTAGAGTAGGATGCTCATAATCGCTAATGCACAGACCTGGACTGTATTCAGTGCAAGTATCAGATAACTTTCCTATAACCAAATATGTAAATACGTTTAGCCTCAGGGTAGAGAAGTGGACGTTGCATCTTTGTGAACTCTTAGCCCACCCACACATGAGTACTGTCTGTCCCTTGTACAAAGAAAACTGAAAATGAGATAGAATAAATGAAAAATACCAAAGAGATGTAATAGGTGGGAAGTACTTCCCACTCACCACTGCATGGATCTTAAGATGGATGTGTCAGAAGATGAAAACAGTAGGTACCATAGACACATTTAAAAGGCCTTGAAATAAAGAAGTGAAAGAGGAGGCCTAGAAAAAAACCCTAGCATTTATTTTGTGCACAGGATAATAGTAAAAGTATTATGTTAAAACATAATTCAGAATGCTGTGCTCTTTCTTTAAAAAAAAGTAAGTTTTCATTGGATTTAACTTTCCAGGTGGTCAGGACGCAATCACCGTGAGAAGATTGGTGTACATGTTAGTTTTGATCAAATGCTAAACATGGAGCCTTATTGCTGCAGGGAATCCCTCAAGTCTTTCCTGCCTGACTGCTTCATCTACGACTTGTCTGCTGTGGTGATGCATCACGGGAAAGGATTTGGCTCAGGGCACTACACTGCCTACTGCTACAATTCCGAAGGAGGTAGGAACCAGCTGGGAAGTGAGCAGTGAGGGAGAAAGGGATGTTCCTAATTCTAAACTGATACAATGACTGTCTTTTCTAAAAAGCAAAAGGGAATCACTTGTAGTTGATCTGCCTGGAAGGAGAAGTGCAGCTCTGTAGACCAGCAGTTCTGTTTTTGTATTGGCTTGTTAAATGTGTTCTGGCTATAAAATCTCTTTTAAATCTGAGGAAGTTAAGCTGGGCTCTTAAAACATTGAGGCAAATAAACCAGATCAACTGAAACAGTTTACTGTTTGTACACAACTCATTAAATGGGACCAAACACTAATTAATTGTTAAATAAGATGCAATTACTTAAAATCAGTGTCCTGATGACTTTTTCTGGTATTTCCTTATTGTAGGATTTTGGGTACACTGCAATGATTCGAAACTCAACATGTGCGCTATGGAAGAAGTATGCAAGGCTCAAGCCTACATTTTGTTTTACAGCCAACGACTTACTCAGGCAAATGGACACGGTAGAGTCCCCTGTCCTAGCACAGCTGAAAGTCAGCAGCACACAGAATTAGCTGGCTGTTCCATGGACAACAGTAGCTAATCCAAAGCTAGTTAACTGTGTGTATGAATTGTCATAACTATGTATTTTTAGAAGGAAGTACAGTATTGTACTTTTTCAGTGTTTATATAGTTTTGTATTAGTTGAAGTACTCTTTACAATGGTTAGTAAAAGTTTTTATTGATAGTAAGTAACTTTCTAAGTACCTAGAATTTCAATACAGCTATTTTTTTAAGGAAGAGATTGCTATGTGCATTTAACTTTTACCTCAGGCTATTTTTTTAAGCTGGTTTTGTATTTTGATAATATTTTTGAATTGGTTTAGAAAACTTACTTCAGTGGGCAACTGATACTTTTCTGGTTAATCTTCTGTATATGCTTGTGTACATTTTATAGTATAGTTCTAATGATACCGTGATTCTTACTGTCTTGCAGGAATTACTACTAGGTCTTAGAATATTGACATTCATCAGCAGGGAATGTTAAAACATGTCAGATAGTAAATGAATTTTTCGTAGGCAACTTTTTGTGAAATTGTCTGCAAGCTTGAATGGCTGTTCTAAAGATACATTGATAGAACTTCTTGAAATATGAGCTTGAGGAAATAGAGCATGAAGTTATTTTCATGTAAGTATGTAAGAGGAGTGTTTAATAACACAAGAATGTATCTTTACCAAGACTTGCATGTTTTAGCCTTAACAAACCTGACAACTTAAAACTGAAGTGCCAAATTCAAAGTAATGTAACAACCAGGGGCTTTTTTCTTCCAAAAACTTAAAAAGCTTTTTTAAACAAACAAGCAAAAAACTCAGTCATCCCCCAACAATAAAACCACACTCGCACTCACCCCACTGTCATTGCTACAAGAACATTAGCCATCCCTTTTCTTGAATTGGACCAGCTTACTTTAAGCTGTAGCAAGCATTGTCTGTCTCAGTCATCCCTTAACAAACAAGTGATGAAAAGCAGCTGCAATGTTTGCGTGAAAGCATTCTCAGTCTGGTTTCATTACCCACAGCTGCTGTACCTTATACTAATTACATGGTCCTACCACTAGCATTAACAGAACTGTGCAGTGAGGAGAATTTCACAAGCAGGAATTATCAGTCCTCCACATACAGTAGTTAATGCCAATTAAATTTCAATTGTGAAGTTATTTTGCATAAGTCCTGTGCAAATTGTTACCTCATCTTCTGCAAAGTTTATACCTCAATAAAATGCCTTGATGTGGACAGAAGAGCATGTGTGTACTGGAATTAATTCCTACATTATCATTACATTTTTAAAAACTATTTTTAGATTTTGTCTAACATGGGTTAAGGCATTAACTATACAACTACCTTGGCCGTCTGTCAGTGATTTAACAGCATATAGCAGCCTCAGGTCTCAAACTTGTTGGTCTTGTGCTCATCCTAATTAAGTATGCAAAACAGTTCAGGTGTTGGTTTGGGGGGTTTTTTTTGGCTGGTTGGGTTTTTTGTGGTGTTTTTGTTGGTTTTTGTTTTGTTTTTTTAAGCCAAAAGCCACCTGCTGAATTGAGTGATCTGACAAATATATGTGTTATGGCTGTTCAGTCTTTCAAATACTTTCCTCTGCTGTCCTTGCTGGTGAGGAAATGACTTCTTTTTATTTACAGGTAGTTCAGAAAATTTGCCTTTCAAGCTTCTGATAGTTTTTCTTCTTCCAAGCACATCTCTTACGAGATCCATACGGGTCTTCAGAGACCCAAGCATTAATGGAAGAGTCTGTTTTTGGACTTGTAGAGAGCAACTTGGGTGTGAGAGTTCATCAGTCTCAATCATCACTATTGAGCACATACTCGAGTCCCTTAGAAGGAATCTTACCCTGCCATCTTTACTAGAAAGATTGCCTAGGCTGTGCTTCCAGCTATTCCCCTGCATTGCGGCAAAGATTGCTGTCCAAGGCTTTCTCTAGCCTAGTGATTGTCTAAAGACATCATTAGCTCTGCAAAAACAAATTAAGCTTTCTTCCCATTGCTGCTCTCAGGGAGATCGAGAGAAGGGAAGGAGAAGGAGAGAGTTCTAGTCCTCCTGGTCGAGGCAGTGGGAAGGGTAGGTGATT
Source organism: Pomatostomus ruficeps (assembly GCA_013400735.1). NCBI lineage: Eukaryota > Metazoa > Chordata > Aves > Passeriformes > Timaliidae > Pomatostomus > Pomatostomus ruficeps. The sequence goes on from VYZT01040820.1 coordinate 305,027, forward strand.
GGTGCAGCCCACCACAAGGATGAGCTAATTCAGGTGCTCTCCACAGCTTCTGCTTCAGTTCTTAGTCCTTAACTAGTTCATGTAGTAGCTCTGCGCCCTTTAACCAGGTTAAGGCATAAGGCTGTTGGCCTCCTTTGCCATAAGGGCACGTTAATGGCTCATGGACAGCTTGTCCCCAGGTCCTTCTCTGGGCTGCTGCTTCCCACTCAGCCTGTGCTGGTGCCTGGGTTGATTCGTGCCCCCCGCAGGAGTGGCGATTCCCCTTCTAGAGCTGCATGACGTCCCTCTTGTCTCTTTTCCGGGGCCTGTCTTGCTCCCCTTGTGTGGCAGTGCCCCCAGCTGGCCTGCCGGCTACTCCTGCTTTGTGTTATCTGCAAACCTGCTGAGACATCACAGGGATGCAGCACGCAGGCCACAGTAGCCTCACCTTAAACTGAAAAATAGTAACACTTTTCAGTCCCAGGTGGTAATTGATTTATGCATCCTGACCGCACATGCCTTCCTTTTCTCTAGTAGTAAAGAAGGCTTCTATAGAGCCCTTTCCCATTTAAGGAACTCGGAGATTTAGCCTTACTGGAAGAAAAAAATTGTAGTTTCAAAAACTGGGGACACAGACACTTCAGAAACAACTAGGCAAAAAATTTACTGTTCATCTGAATTGCTGACTAGCCTACACAGCTTCTGGGTTTTTTCCTGAAGCCCTGTACCTTTGTAAAAGAAGGGAGATGTAAGAAACAGTAGAAATGCAAAGCAAAGCTAAAATGAGTGTGAATTTGAGTTATGAGTTGGGTGCCTGTCATGGCAGAAACAAGTAAAAAATGATAAAAGTCACAGGAGAGTTGTCTGGTTTTTCTTTTACTTTAAAAATACTGAAACATTCAGAATTATAAAACCAGAAAAGCCTCTTGAATTCTTGTAGAAAAAAATAACTCTGTAAGTTAAAAAATTATAACCTGCTTCAAAACATGCCATGCTTTTCTCAAATTATGTGGTCTTTAAACACACCTTTGTGACAGTGTTTGGCAAAAGCATTATTCTGTCAATGACTGAGGAAAATACACTGCCCACCTCCCATTCTGGACAGCTGACTGATGTTCCACAGAAGGCCGACTACCAACAGCGCATAATCCTGGGAAATGAATAACAATGAATAAAAAGCCTTACTCTCTTTTTTTTTTTTTTGAAGAAAGTAGGATTTGGCAGCAGTCCTTTATCTCCACAAGCACCAGCTGTAAAAATCAAATTATCAAATTCCAGTTATGTTTACACATCTCATCATTAAGTTTCCATACCATCTTACTGTGTTTTTGCACTGTTCTGAAATACAAGTAGTATTTTGATAGGCTGAAGTGAACATGATGCAATCACATTGAAACGCAGCAGCAGATTTCTTGCTAGAACAGGAACTTCACCTGCCTCTCCCCACGCCCTATTTCAGCCTCCTCTTTGAACTGTTGTGGTTATACTTACCCGTAAAACACCACGTCCCTTGCAAGCCAGGTGGCTGCACAGCAGCTCCCACAAAGCTAGTGCTAGAACCGGTTTGTTACTCCACAAGCCAGAGTCTGGAGTAGGGGAGTACATTCATGGGAACAGTCCTTGCAAACGCTACTTAGCACCAAATTTATTTCTATTTTTTAATGAAATCTGCCACTAAAAAGGAAAACCCTGATCTGAAGGTGGCAATTCTTAGACAAAATGTGAGGTGCTATCAAGGGACTCTACCATCAGTGCAGAGAAAGTTTAGAAAGGAAACCTGTGACTCTGACCGCTATTGTCTCTTAAATAAAAGCAGCAGAATTTGGATTTTAGGTGAAAAGCCCCTGTAGTTTTAACAAGTTTTTATTTTCCAGGAAGTACCCAAGCTACAGCAGCTTTCAGAAATATGTATGACCAAACCCATCCCTCCATGCAAGACTTGTACTTCATGGCTGTCCATGTTTGTTGCACCCACCAGCCCTGTCTTACGTGCTTCTTCTCTTAGATGTGGGTTAGTTGAGTCTAAACTTAGTCTCCTGGTTAGGGAAGTCCTTAGGCCATACCTTCATCGAAAGGACATGTCACTCAAGGTCAAGCTGTACATGCCCTGATGATGTGTCTCACAAGGTCTGCATGAAAGAAAAACGCTGGCAAGTAGCTCCTAAACTCTGGCACCCAATAATCTCTGCAAAAACTATCACCATTTCTGGTGCTGCACGCACAAGAAACAAGATGGCTCTGTCTTCTGAGTATCTGAAAACAGACTTCAACATCTGGCGCTAAAGTCTTCTGGTAAACTTCTGATTTTGCCAAGTCACAAGAGCGCATGGTTCACTTACCAGACAGCATGGCCAGGACTTTTAACATAGCAACAGGAAAAGGCAGCCTGAAGAGCATAAAAGCAGAGAAAAGGAGATTTGTTTATTTTAAGGGGACAGAAACAGGGCTTACCTTTTATACTGTCAGGGAGGAGTATGCAGGAGGGCCAGCAGCACAGGACACTCATATCCAGATACACCCAGTTAAATTTATGGGCAATAATCATCATGCTCTGCACGTACTTTTCTGAGTCATTTCCACTACAACTTGTTACACATCAGCCTCCACACATGAACTAATGGCAAGTTAAGTTAAAAGAGGCCATAGTCCAAACTAGCTCTGCTGGTCTGGGTCTATTATATTCAGATAAAAAAACCAAAAACAACATAGGGAAGAAAGCATATTTGATCTGTAAAACCAAATGTTTTTAAAGTAAGCATCAGTGAAGTTAAGAAAGCCTTAAGCTGTAGAAACAATACCAAGTGCTACTGAGCTACTACTAAACAGGCACTTTCTAGAGAAAAGTCTGGAAACTGCAGATAAGCGGGCAAGAACTGAAACAGATTTGTCTTGTTTCTAGCAGACTTTGTACAAAAATAGGTGAGCTGGAAGCCAGCCAGGCTACAAGAACCTCCTCATATCACATCAAGAAGTGCAGAATATGGTCTTGTTAGCATAAATAAAAATAGCACCAGCAAGGTAAATAAAAAGCAACCCAGCAAGCCCACTCATCAGAGATTCTTTCAAGTGCCAGCTTTTACTTTGCAGTGCACAAGAACCTACGCTAGCTACTGTTTCTTGGGAAGCTGAGACACAGATAACCACACAGCTGCATAAATTAAAATTCATTGCTGGGATGCCAAAATTCCTGAACAGCAACAGCAGAAATACACATTTCAGTATCCCATTTTCCTCCATTTCTGCAAGTTTAAACAGTACTGAGTTGTTTAAACAATACTTACAATTGGGGAAAAAACCCCACCAGTGTCTATTGTTTTTAAACTAGGCAGTACATGACAGTCCTCCCCTCTAAACTGCAGCTCACATACTGAGGTTTTAAAGGACAAAAATGCAGCTTTTTACCCAAAGACAAAGGAGAAAAGAACTGGTATTTCTACATTAGTAAGAACTCTTCTATATAGACACAGGCTGTGACAATAAAGGAACAGGTGAAGTGTCTCTGTTTCCTAAGCATTTATGTTTAGGGCACTATTGACAGAGCTGTTTTTTTTATCACCAGTAACTATTGAAAATTTTAATATGCAAGTAGTGAGGTAAAGATACAGCACTGGAAGATATATTGCATCTAGGCCTGAAGAGCCACGGGATTTAGTTTACCTTTACAAATGAGATTCAACAGTCAGATTTCACTGCAGCAGGAAGACAGATAATGACTTTCTATGTCAAGGAAACATCAAATACTCCTCATTATTTTGCCTGCATGAAGTAACTTTTAACACTCCAAAACAAATTTTTTCCTTGCCCCACCACTTGTGCAATCAAATGTGAACTTTAAAGAGACAGGAAATCACATGAAATTTGACTCTGTGCAAGAGGGCATGCCAATGGCAAAGATTATGTATGGACATACACTAAAATTGAGTTGACTCCAGCCCAAAGTTGCACGTTGATGCCACCAGCAGCACAGACCACCAATTGCATTTGACATGTTCTAATACAGCTGAAGTCTAGACTGAAGACTGGCACACTCAAAACCTTTACCACACACCTCTACTGTAGTTGCCACATTTTGTCCTGTAAAGTGTTGATGACTTCTTGCCCGCAAGCATGAAAGGCCAAGTTTCATATGAAGGGTAAGACAAGGTCCAGTTTCAAGACAAGAAATGGCAAATCAAGTTTGTAAATATTTAATACAGCAGTTACCCAGTGGACTCCTGACCAGAATCATAACCAGACTTCTAAAAAGTATATATATTTTTCAGATTTGAAAATTTGTCTTTATTTTTTACAAAATGGATTCCAGGAAGTTTAAAAGGCAATATCATAGAGGACTGGGGCGCAGAAATCAGGTGTAGTCATTCAAAGCATTCAAGTAGGAATATGGTCATATAAATATTTGAAAAGCATCTTTTATCATAAATGTTCAGAACAAAATGTATAACTCATTCCAAACTAAAAATTGAGCTTTATAGCACGTATTTCCCTGAACAGAAAAAATAACTTTCGAAATATTTCTAAAGGCCTGAAAGCTTTTTCCATGGTTAGTTACAATTAGAAGACTTGCCTTAGATTAAATTCCTTCCTTCCCACATATGGGAAGTATTAACATCAGTCCACTGTTAAAACAGACAATGTGTTGCAAATTAATTCTGGCATAGTATGTTCCAAGAAAGCCTAGAGTATAAAGGTGCTGAGGTGGCTCTGAGTTAGTAGTCGTCGCCCCGGCTGACGACCTCCTTGCAGGTGGGGCGCAACAGGATGGTGTGCTCGAACTGCGCTGTGTACGAGCCCTTGATGTCGCACAGCGGCGGGTACGGGTCCACGATGCCCAGGTCGCACAGGTTCTTCAGCGCCATCAGGTATTTGCTCTCCCCCAGGCGATCCAGCCACCGGCGGCAGAAGGCAAGAGTACCAAAGTTTTCATTGATAACGTTCAGCAAGTGTTTCGCCCTTGGAAGCCTTGAGGAAAAAAAACCAAAACAAGAACATGTTTGAGAAGAAAGACATCTCGCCAGCAAGCATTCACTACAGAAGTAAAACAAACCACTTAAGAATTAGGTTAGATTGCAAGGTGTTCTCAGACTGCCTAGACTTTGGATGTCTCTCTAAATCAATCAGATGTTCTCTTCAGAAAATAAAGTGCATTTTCCTCCTGCAAATAGATATCCTTCAAAACAGACTGTGAACCTACCTGCAAGCTAAACTAAACACAGAGACAGGAACCATTCTTTTAAAAAATAAAAGGACATTTCATTTTATAAAGAAAAACAGAACTCTTCCCGCTCCAGAGCGGTTAGTAACCTGACCTAATTTTGGCAGAAGCTTGGTGGTTTGAAACGCTGAGTTTTCACTTCTGAAGTCAAATACTCGGTAAGCTTTTTATTCATGCATCTTACAATACATAGGCATAAAAAATATGTATTTATAGATCTACTAAGAACTAAGCTTATTTGCAGTCAAGCAGTTCCTTTGCAATCCTTAGTCTAATTCTTCCCATCCTATCTCTTCCACATTCCTACTATGTGCTATGGAAAAGCATGTGTGCCTATGTTTCCAACCAGAGTATCATTGCTTCAGAAAATGTTGCACTCCTAGAAATGCCAAAATGCAAACCCAGTGAAATTAAAAATTAGTAATTTCTTCATTTTACAGCAATACACTAAAACAAAAACTCAAAACTCTCAAAATATCCATCAAATAAAACAGATGGCATGAAAAGCTTAATATATTTTGGAAACAGCAGGAAGACAAAGATTGTGGCACGCAACCACAATACAGATATTGACTGAAAAACCCATACATTTAATGCACAAATTAATATACAAATATAATCTCTATATATTACTAATTACAAAAAAAATGGTAGGAAGATTGTAAATCTGGAACAATATAGAATTATTTCAATGAAACTGAAAATGAAGAAAATACGTATTAATTAGTGAAGAACATGCATTGTATCAAATTTGAATCCTCAGGGGGTGGTAGCTCTATCAAAATACACCAATAAAATCCAACCTTATTGGCACATGCCCAACATCGAAGTTCTTCATATAATGAGAACACTCCATATCATCATGAACAACACCTTTTCCTGTGCTACCAAAGGTTTCTATCGCATACACTTCACCTTCCTAAGGAGAGAGAGAAGGAACATGTTGCAATATGAAAATGTGACATAGTGTCATTGTGATACAACACCTCAGTATTACAACTTCTGAATACAAGTAATTAAATGTGAATAGATTCAATTGCAGAATCAATGTAGAAAAAAAAAATCAGCATGGAGACTTCAAACATTAGAGTTACAGATATCTCCAAATCATCAGCTATTTACATTAGGACCATTTCATTTCAAGCCAGAAGCATCAGCATGCTTCTAGTCACAATTTCTCCAAGTCACTGCAGTTAAAACATTGTCAAGGCATACATCTACCATAGCTGCATTTTCTAACTGGAAGTACTTCTTCTGTGATATTCAGATGTAAGTCCTAGGAAATGTATAGTTTAGACTCAGCAAACAGATGTTGATTACAGACACTTACTGCACTGATGAACTTTCTACCCAATTGCTGCAAGAGTTTTCTGGTAACAGGTGATAGTATATACCCTTAACCTGCTCATTTCCATTCCACAGGATGAATTTCTTCAAGAAATGAAGGTGATATATATCTGCAAGGGCATTATCAAAATTCTAGCCAGGAATATACTGAAATGCCATTATATAAACTCATTTCTGCCAAGAGCGTTCACACATCCTTAACGGCAGGACTGTGACAGGGACTTAACAAGCCCGGGCATCAAACACTGACGGACACCATGAGTTGCACTGTTCAGTTTATTAAGCTACTTTTTTTAAAGTCACAAGCCCAAAATAAGAAGCCATATGAAAAGCAGTAACACAGGCTTCAAATCCAAGACAAACTCTTGAAGATGTCCCTGAATATTCAACTGACTTGTTAAAAAAACAAACCCTCAAAAACCCACACACAAAGCTGCCACAAGATTCACTTAACACCCACTTTTTCTGAATAAGGCTCATCAGAGGATCCGTTAGTCACAAAAAACTCACTGGATTGCAGTTTGATACTATAATTAGCGCAGTACAGTAAGACCTCGGCTATGCTCCACATTCTTCACTGGCAAAACTCACTGTGTCTAATGAGGTAGGATCGTGTCCTAAGTAACCTACAGAAGCTGAAGAAATTAAAAAATGTCTTCTCCCCAAAACCAAACCATTAACTAAGTCAAACTAAGAAGAACACACAAGCTTTTCTATCTTCCTTTTCCAATATTCTTAATCCCTTTGCACAGTCCTACAGATAAGATAATAGTTAAAACTTTGTCTTTTTGAGTACATCATAGGTCAACAACTATGATAAAAGTTTCGAGTGATGAGAATGAGCCTACCTCAAAAAACAATCCTGTCCAGACCACATAAGTGCTTATTCAGCTCTTACAGTCTTATTTACCCTGATAGACTTACTGGGGATTATTAGTGATGAGGCTTAGAATGAAACTAAAAGCTTCTTATAACCCATCTTTTAAGTAAGTCTTTTTATCTCATTAGAACAAAAGCTTCCCTGAAAATGGTGACTAAATCTCAGGTTCCATGTTTGAATACTGCCTTCCCAATTCATAGTTTGTCACATCATGTTACAGTCATTGCCCTTCCCCTGCTGCAGAACGCTGTCCAAACAGCATCTTTCAACTAGCCTCTCACATTAACTACAAACACACTTAATTATTTTGCATCTGTAGAGAAAAACTGTACCGGAAGCTTTTCAAGAAAGATACCGCATCTAACAGTACTTACAAAAAGTTATCCAAAGCTACACTACAGATGTATTTATCAAGAATTACCTGAGCAAGAGAAGATTCCATTACAGAATAAACAAACAGGGAGTATGAATGACCTGCAAGTTCAAACACCTTTAAGGCAAACACTGATTTCCTTAATTCCAATTAAATATGAACTTCTGTCCTTTTCCATGCTCCTAAATGCAGCATTCCAAGACTCCATTCAAATAACATATACACACTGAGAAATAAATATGCAGGAATTTCAGTAAGCATTACTACAGCCATTCAGATTTCAGCAGTGGTGGGTTTCTTTGGGAGTTTTTTGTTTGGTGGTTTGTTTTTTAAATAGCAGAGTTCCAAGGCTTCCATTTCAGAAAGTGCTAGATACCTCAACACTCCAGGGCTAAAATGAAGAAGCCAGAGATAAAACGACTCCTTTACAGTAGCATTACACAGTACAGCAGTTATTCCACTGCTCACCAGGATCACAAAAACTACAAATTGAAAGTGCACAGGAAATCCTATTCTTGCAGTGACACTGGGGAAATTTAACAGAAAGATTAAAGAACTCAACTTACCTCCATTCTTGTGGCTTCTCCTCCTTTCACAATGGGTACTGTTTTCCCAGCATGTATCCTATACGGCCCAATGGAGTGTCCATTCAAATTGCGAATTGGCTTCACTTTTGAAGAAAACATTAATATTACAGGCAATTTCCTAATAAATGGTAAACTCTTTAAGGCTATTTGGCTTGTTAGCCCATATTAGAAGTACAGTAGTGACTAATCATATTGCAGAGGAGCTAAACACACAACTATCCAAGCATCTTTTACAAACACCAGCCAAGACACAAGATAGTTTTTTATGCTTTAGCAAAGCTTCATTATTAAAGAGCAGCAACTCTAACAGTAACAAAAGCTTATTAATAAAGCCAAACAGCAAGTATCAAATTATCTGTACAGTTTGAAATTGTTGTTTAGTGCTCATCTTATCTGTTAAAGATACAATACTTGGAAGGATAAGCCAAAAACATTTCTCCCAAGGAAAGGAAAGCCAGACAAACATGTATTTATACAAGACTCATACCATATTTCTAGCAGAGAAGTCTTTTCAATATCCTATGTCAAAATCAATATTTGTACAAATCTATATACATATACACACTTCTCAAACAGCTATCCTTACATAAAGAACTTGCCTTGGTATGTTTTGCCATCAATTTCAACTTCATAAGACTCCATAACTTCTTGGATGGCCTCTCCCACATCACAGAGACGTACATCTATTCCAGCACACTGAAAATAGAGTGCAAATATAAACGGAAAATAATCACGTTTACTGAAAGAGACTTTGTAAATTACTTACATAATGATCATACCTTTATTCCAGTATTCGTGGCATCCTTTACAGCTTGCAATAATCTGTCATATTTTGGATTGAATGTGACTGTAAAAGCACAGTCAATAATACGACCTGAAATCAGCAGAAGTTAGTTAGCTTCATAGTCTTTGTAGTGAAGAATGTTCTCAAAGTTTTAATTAATAAATGGAAACTAACCACTAATATGTGTTCCAAAATCTATTTTGCAAATATCATTGTACTGCAGGACTGTTGGATCTCCAGCATTGGGAGTGTAGTGGGCAGCACAATTATTCAGAGAACACCCCGTAGGAAATGCAAGACCTGCATTTAAACCATTTTCCTTTATCAGCTTACGTGAGCAGTCTTCTAGTTTTTCACTAAAAGGCAGAGGGGAGAGAGAAGAAAAAAAAAGAATAGAGCAGCTGTCATTAGTATGTCTTATGATGACTTCATATAAATCAATGCAAGAACAAAACCTCAGAAAAATATCAAAGCAAATGTTTTCATGTAGAATCAAACTATTTGTATGCTAAACAGACAGACAACCCTAGGCTGAAAAACATAAGCACAACACAACAATCTTCACTTCTTTGTGGTGTTTTCTCTACTTGTGTAAAAATGAGTACTTCTCTAGTGTTTTTAATCTAAGATATTTATCCTTTACAAGCTACATTTAACCCATTCTTCCTGAGCAGCAGAGGTTACACAACCAAAGTTCAGGCAAATTAAAGGCATTCTTTACAATTACTGTGATTTAAAAGGAGGTGGGAGAAAAGGGAGAAAGCCTCTTATTTATTAAAAAAAGTTTGATTATAAAAGGACCTTTTTTTAACAAATTTGAGTGATAACTATGATAAAATAAAACCTTGTGAGACTAGCATTTGGTTTTGGGTTTTTGTCTTATCTCAAGACGCTAGCTACTGCAAATCCAGAAATACGTGTCCACTGGTGCATTCTCCTTCAGTGTCAGTGAATGAGGTAAACTGCAGCTCACTGCAGTGCACCATATTCTGATTTTAAGGAAGCCAGAGAAATATGACAAAAGAGAGCGTATTTTAATCAGCAAGGCCCCAGAGCCTGAGGTATTTCAGGAAGAACAGTCATGTTTTGAGAAAATGACTGCTCAGAACAATCAAACTGTGTAATTCACTATGACAGATTAGTTTTACCCAGACTAGTGAGCTGCCCTTCTTCTACTTTCCCTCATGGTGTATTATGTCTGTCTGTTATTCTTGCAGTTACCTTGGGGATCAGCTCTCATTAGCTCTCTTACTATCCTACTCTTGTCAGCACAGTCCTCAGTCACACCAGGCTGAAAGCACCTGATTTTGGAAGCTAAACTGTTCTGGATCAGTGCAGTACTTGGACAGTAGACATTCACTCTAGATAAACTGAAGGACAGAAAAAGTAATAGTTGCAAGAGTCACAAAAATCAGTCCAGGCTAATTATTTCTTTAAACTTAATCAAATTCACGTTCATGTTAATCTGTTTGCTCAGTTATTTCTTACTGAGAATAACAAAAAACCCCACTGTGTTTCCACAAGAAACATCAGTCAGTCAATGAAGACTAAAGGTGGTCCAAACCATCCTGCCCTGGACTGAATACACAGCCATGCTGGTTTTATGCCTCTTTGCCCAGTCCCAGTCACAGCCTGCACCTGCATTGTTCACATGGCATTTCATGACGATTCTGGCAAGCGGCAGCAGTGCTACTGCTATTGCTGCTTCTCCCAGCACCGCTGCAGAGTAGCGAAGGCACTGAAATCTAAATGAAGCACATTAAGTAAGTGAACATAACGGAAAGCTTAGTTTAAAATTCAGTATAATCCCAGGCCCTGTATAAGTTATCCCTGCATAAGATAAAAATACAAGAAGAAGCTTAAAGGAAATCATTGGCAAGACTGGTTGTGCACTTCAAACACAAATCTCCCCAACACTCATTACAGAGTGAATTAAGCACACAAAACTGAGACTACATCTCTCCGCCTCCGGAAAACGAAGAAAAATCTACAGCAGAGGTCTTCCAGAAGATGTGTGTCCTCACCAGATTTCTATCATAGTCATTCCAGGTTTTATCCAGCTCATAACGTATTTCCTCACTTGTCTGTGTGCCTCTGCAGCCTCCCGAAAATCATTCCAGATTTCCTCACTGGCTTGGTCTAGTGCTTTCTTTTCTTCACTAGTTGTTCTCCAAGCAGCAGTTCGCCTTGAAAATAAAGGAAGTGTTTCAAACAAGTTACTGTAGTCACAGCAGTCACTACAACTTCTGGCTAAGGCCTGCAAAGTGTTTATTAACCAGTCACTTCTACGTTCCCCTGTGTAACAGAAAAGATCCTGATTGATACAATTTTCAGAATAAAGGAAGCCTATTAAAAAAAAAAATCTATCAGTACCACAGAATAGCAGTGGTGAAAGGCAGGAACATCCTACCAAAGGCCCAGATAAGCAGGGTGCTTGAAGGATGCTTAAGTTTTCAAAGAGACATAACAGGCATATAAAATTCATATTAATACCTGCAATTCCACCTTAAGTTCAGCAGGGCAAAAAACTGCAACAGGCTCTACTCATGCAAAACATTTATTTTTTTCACAATCTTCCTCATTCAGACAGCATTGTTCCTGTATAGAGATGAACTTCAGCACTTTAGTGTGGCTGCTTGACCCAGAAACTGTTGCTGACACAGACAATAAGCATCTTATAAATTTAAGAGCTTGCAATTCCACTATTATTTTCATTCATGCTCAGAATATTTAGGTAATAACACCTAACACAGTGAATAGTAACTATGACACATGCCAGAATGTTACTTTCTAAATGGGCTGGTTGGTGAATTAACATTTGTTAGAGGAGAGCACCACTCACTCTGGCAGGTTCATAGAACAAATACAGAAGTATTTTTTAATACAGGATTAAATACAAAATTAGCTTTGAATATATTTTTCACTACACAAAAATCCAATGCAAGTAAGGTTCCATGAAAGCAAAGACACAAAAACATACTTTAAGTACTCCAACAACTGTCAACTTAACTAGAAGACTACTCTGACTACAGAGTAGAGATAACCCTTCAAATGGTGAAGCTGCAGCCACGCAGTAGTGCTAGAAACCCCAGTGAAGACTCAAAGAGCTCCGTACATGCTATGCAAGACAAAAACTACTAAGAACAATACACAGCTACACATGCTGGCACGTGGGTCTTAAAAGAAAACAGGTGGTGGACAAGATGGATCAAAGATGCTGAAATACGCTTAAGTTTTTCAATTTAGAAATTAATGCAAATGAGTTCATTCTAAGCAAACAACTAAATACAGGGAGTATAAAGGATTAGTTTTTGAAATCCAAAGGTGTAGCTTTTTATCTGTTTCACAGACATGTAACTTAGTTCCACTTTGAGAGCTTCCTTTACAGCCAAAAATCAGGTACAAGTGAACCAAGAGACTATGCCCTGCAATTTTGCTGCATTTTGAACTAAGAATATATACTTATACCTAAATTTGTAAGTATATATATTTATACTAAATATTTAAGAAGAGTTGAAAAGATAAAGGAGGGTAACAGGCTATTCCATAAATCTTTCTCAGCATGACCAGAGGATCCAAAATATTTTGAGACCCTTTTGCTTGCTTCTGTTGAACTTTCTACTCCTTTTCAGATAAAAGCGACGGAAGTACAAAGGAGAAATCCCACACTGACTTTTCTGAGCAGTTTTCTTGCTCCAAAAACAAGCATCACACATATTACTCTTATAATATGCCTAAATCTGGCAAATTCTACCAAAAAAAGAAAGCAACAGGCTGCAACACCTGGGCCCCCGCACTGCCACTAGAAAACTGGAGTTCTGCCAGCACAGTAGTCATTGAAGATGGAAAAGGTGCACTGCAGAAAAACACTGGGGACAGAGACTCAAGGATCCTTTCAGACTGTTCTGGATTCCAGCAGTGAACACCCTCTGGTAGCAAGAACTGCTGACAGAGTCTGGGCAGCTGCTCTGCCATCTGTCACAGACTTGAGTGCAAACTTCAGCAAACTGGCAGGAAGCCACCTCACTCTGCCTTACTGTATTTCAGCATATAGTCACTTCACGCAAGTCGACTGGGGGACAGAATAGCCTCTACATGTAAAAATACTGTATCAGACCCAAAGCATTTTGCCGACAAAGCTGCACCACTGTCACCTGGGAGCTCAGGAAGGAAGGCAACAAGAACTCCCTGCTTGGTCTAAGCACTTCAGGACATGTGAAAAATCAATTGATCAGATGAAGGCCTTGCCCAAACGTCAAGTCCTCCACCAGGTACATGAGCTAACATGCTTTTTACCATTTCCTAATGTGCTGCCCGTCACATGTCAGCTGAGGAAGTTCAACTCTTGCTCCAAGCCATTTAGTCCAGCTTCTCACTCCAGTTCACAGCCCAGAGTTTTCACTAGTAGAGATCTTTACAGGATCACACTGTAAATCAGATTACAGTGATCAAAGAATTCCAGAAAGTAATTTCCCCAGATTATCCTCACCCAGATAATCCAGTCATGCTGGAGGGAATGGATACCATCCAGAGGGACCATGACAGGCTTGAGAGGTGAAAGCCTGTGTGAAATTCACAAAGTTCAACAACGCCAAGTGCAAGGTTCTGCACCCTGGGTAAGGACAATCTCATCACAAATACAGGCTGGGTGAAGAGCGGATTGAGAGCAGCTCTGGGGAGAAGGATCTGGGGGTGTTAGTGGACAAGAAGCTCCACATGACCCAGCAATGTGCACTCACAGCCCAGAAAGCCAAATCATACACTGGGCTGCATCAAAAGCAGTGT
>VYZT01040821.1:0-50826 GCA_013400735.1 Pomatostomus ruficeps
TTCAGCACTCTGGGGTTAACCTGCAGTTAGCTTCTGTTCACTTGGTCATTTTGCTCCTGTATCTTGACCGTATTTGCTTGTTGATGTGTGACTTAACTGCCACAAGGCTTTTTTTGTTGGTGTGAGCTTTCAGGTTTTGGCTTGTGTGTGCCAGTGGAAGGGTAATCACATTACAGGAGACCTTAGTATGGTGTTCAGAGTAGGTGTAACCCTGCAGTTGTGTTTTTGAGGCTCGAGTTAGTCAAGATAAGCGCTCTGCTGGGTGGGAGAAGAGCAGGTGTGTTCTGTCCTGACTGATGAGGATGTGGTCTGTGTTGTGCGCTCAACTCAGGCTCGTAGCTCAGAAATCCACTTAGGAAGCTTATGACAGTGGAGGGGTAAATTTATATTCCCCGTGTTGATTTGAGACTTTTCAAGAGCAGCAGCCACGTGCTCTGACCTTCAGGTTCTTTGAAAGCTCGTTTGTGCTCGGCTTCAGGGAGGCAGAGTGGAGTCCAGCGCAGGCCCACACGTGGCGCTTGCTTTGTGTCCTTCCTAAGTGCTTTTATGTCCTTCAGCTTTCTAGCTTAAGGTAAATATCTTCCACCTGCCTTGAACTGAAACTCAGAATCACTGTGAGAAAAACTTCGTTTGTTACTGTGATATTGGGAGTATTTCCTGCCTGCAGAAGGGGTTTTTTTATTTGATTTCGTACTGGAGTCACGGGGATAATTTAATAATGTCCAAGATCCTGCCTTGGTCGCTTTGTATGTAGCTGCCAGTGGTGTAGGTAAGAGGTGAGGTAATATGAAAGGACTTAAATTGTCCAGCTGAGCCACAGTGAGGACAGCAGAGCATAATTTAGGTGGTGACCACAAGATTTACACAGAGCAGAGACTGCCCTGCCTGAGCACACAGGTGCTCCATGAAACACTGGTGCAAGGGAGGGCAAACATTGAGTGTCTACAGTGCACGTTCAGAGATCAGGGAGGCCTCTGCAATGCAATTTCTCTTTTCTTCAACAGGCCAAGTCTTTTAATATTTATAAACAGTGTAGTCTCCTGGTCTGAAGATTAAAATCAGCATTATATTGCAGCGTTCGGGCATTAGTAGCTTTCCCACGTTCCGGCTCTCGAGCAGGCTAATCCCTTCCCTGTTTTCTTTCTCACAGTTTCCCTTAGTAATCTTGTCTGGTTTACTTTTTACCTGTTTTCCTGTCTTTAAAAGGAGTTTGCCCGTATGAAGTTGGTGTTGGCTACAAATGTGCTCCAGTATTTCCTAGTGATTTTAGTCAGAATATCCCACAAGGTCCCACTGGAGTCTCTCTCCCCACTGGAGTCCAGCTGGAAATCCAGCTGAGTTGCAGTTGTTTGTAGGTTATCGGGCCAGCCTCCCTGTGCATTATTTTCAAGGAAGTTGGAGCCCTGCTGTAGTATCCCTTTCGCTGAGGCACCATTGCTGAGTCTGAGCCCCAGGAGATGGATGTTGGGAGCTGATGTTCCTGTGTCCAAGGCTGCAGTGTGAGGAGGAGAAGCAGCAATCCCCCCACAAAAACAGCACAGCATCGAGACACCCACACGGGACCAGGGGAAAACTTCCTTGCAGTAAAGTTTGGGTCGTTCCCGAGGGCTCCTTCATTGTCCAGTGCTTCCAAACAAACCATGGGAAGGTGATTCCACTTCCCTTGGAACTGCTCCTGCCTCGAGCTGCCTCCTCTGCCTGTTTTGCCTGCAACATGAGGCAAAGGGCTTGGAACTTTGTGTTGAATCTTCCTAGAAAAGCCAATCCTGTCCTGGATGGCTGTTACTTTCCTCCTTCCAGGTGATTTGGTAAAACTGCTGTGCAGAGTAGGGAGCTGGTTCTGGGTTCCTTTCTGTGACAAATGGGATGGAAAATCTGGTAGATAGAATTTCTCTGGATCTTAAGCTGTTTCTTTTTGACTTGCAGGAAGAGGTTACAGACTTAATGGTTTAATTTGAAACCATTCTTGTTATTTATGCGTTATTGCTTTATTGCTTTATTTATGCTGCATTTTCAGTAGCAGTAATATGAAAATGCAATTATTGTGCGAGAAACCTCTAAGTAACTAACTTCATCCTGGGTAACCGCCTTTTAAAAGTCAGCGTCATTCAGTGGTTGTGTCTGCCAGTGAGCGTCTCGCTAACTGGGCAGTCTTAGCCAAGGACTTGACTGGCACGTGGGATCCGTTCATCAGCAAAGGTCTCTTCATCTTTTAAGCTCTTGGTTCAAATTCAGTCCTTAATCAAAAAGAGGGAATTGAGAGAGGCATTTCAGACAGGTGAATTTATTTAGATTTTTTTTCTTCCCCTTCACATGTCCTGTCTTTAAATGTTCATAGAAAGGTGTAAAGAGGTTGTTTCCATGGCCTAGGCGTTGGTTACTTTTTTTTCTGCGTGTGTTTGAAATCTCTTCAGATCTTTGCCTTGCTGGAATTTGCTGGCTGTGTTGACTGATAGGAAGTCACATGCTCTAAAGCTGAAACCCACACTCCAAACAACCTGTTGCACTGCCTTGGCATCAGAATCCTGCAAGAAGGAAATCCAGGGAGCTAGCTGGTATAAATAGCGGTTCTCTGTCACTTTGTGGCCATGTAAATATGGAATAAATAAGATTAAATATCTTCATGGAACAGATGTGATCGGAAGCATTAAGGGGAGAGTGGAAATGAAAATTGTGGTGGTGACTGGAAGGGAATTGGCACATTGATGTTTATATCTAACATGGGAAGCAAACCCTGAAAAGGAAGGACTTCACTTCAACTTGCTGTCTTTGCCCTGAAACATTGATTTATGTTTTTTAAATAGAACCTCTTTTTGATAAGATGGGAAAAATAGATATATTTGGAATTAGTCATACTTGTGCCTTGCTTTAACTACCTTCACAAGTCTGTTCATTTACCATATGTTAAAAACTGTTCAAATCCTTTCAATATGCTTCTGCTTTCAGCTGGGTGTGCCAAATAGAGCAAAAAAAAATGGTAACTCATTTATTAGGTATGCCTAACAGTAGTTTGTATTGAAGGAAGAATTCGGAGACTGTCAAGCTTGTCAGAACTTTAACCAAATGAGTTGAAATTATTAGAAATAATTCCTTCTGTGCTCGGTTCCCCAGGCAGCAACAATAGGAATTCTAATCAGATATTGAATCCAGCCGTCTCCTGCTGTAACTTTATCCTTTCGCTTCTCCTTGTAAGAGAAGATTGGTGAACTAGGCCGTACCGGTTCCTTCATTGAGAAAAATCCTTGCATTGAAAATGCCAAAAAAGGAAAGGAAATGTGCATTACGATTCAGCTGGTTCATTTCACTCCTTTGTTGGGCTCGGTTTTTGTGTGTGTGTAAGCGTGGCTGGTGGTTTGGGACAGTGGCACAGCTATTTCTTCATTTGGCTTTATAGGACAGCAATAAATACCAAGGAATTAAACCGGAATAACTCGAGGTAATTTCAAAGCTCTTGACCTAACTAGTCGTATCTTCCTAAACTATTTTTGGTTAACATTATTAATGTCTCTGCGTAATACTTGGACTTGGTTATGCTGCATGATGGGAGATATCAGCAATTTTTAATACCAATAATTATTTCAGCAAGATAATTACATGAAGAAATGGAGATGTCCTCTAAGGACCTCTGGTTTCTACTGCCCCCTCCCTGATCCCGATAGGTTGGATTGGGTGTGGGCTGCAGAACTTCTGGAGGCAGGATAACAGCAAGTTCTGATAAAAGTCATCTGCACAGGAAGAAAACAAGGACTTCTATAGTTTCCCATAAACTGAATCTTACGTAGGGTTTGATTTTTTGGAATGAACCCTTTTCCCTGATACTCACTCAAAACACTTTCCTTAAGGAGCCATTCTTGAGTCTCCAGGTCCTGCCGTGATGGTGAATTCCAGGCAGGGGCAGCTTTGCTGGTGTTTTTGGTGTTTCCTGGCTTGGGAAGTGAAGCTGAGGGGAACGGTAACTAAACCTTCATCTACTAAACGGTTTGACAATTTCGCTTAAACTTTGGGGAGGCTGGAATCAAAATGCACGTCTGCAATGTCTTTTTTTATTATTATTATTAGAGAAGTATTAGAAAAACCCCTGTGTTTCCAGTAACGATAATTTCTGCCATGTCGTATTCTGCTCCTTGTTTCTGCTGTGCATTAGTGTCCACATCTCCTGTCCATCAGTCACTTAGTGTAGCGTGGCTCGGGTCAAGGAGCTACCGCCTGGTGTCCAGAAAGATGAGTTGTGGGGCTAAGGAACCACATTTCTCTGGCTTTTTCAGACTTGGAGTTGTGTTTTGCATTAAGACCGTGAAGAGAGGGATGGAGTCCTCTCGTAGGGTGTCCTTTCAGTGAATTGGTGCTCTTAATTGCTTTGATGATGGGAAGGGAAAGCTCTGACTAAGCCAAGCTACACGTGGCGTTGCTTGATGAAGAAATCTGTTCTCACATTCCTGCTTTTTTTTTTTTCTTTTTTTTTTACATATCTGCTTACCAGTAGATGCTGTTTTGCTGCGAAGAAGCCCGTGCACACGTCAGTGTTTCATTCATGCCAGAGGGAATTCTGAGCTGGACTGGAACAGAGTAGCTGTTTGTGTGTTCATCCTGTCCCTCCTCCACATGTCCTCCTTCCCTTCTGCTGCCTCATCCTTGAGCGCAGAGCACTTGCTGGCTGTTGTGATGAGCAGCCGACCAAAACTACTTACAGAAGGGAAGGACTGCCTGCCAAATTTGTGTAAGAAAACATGTGGCCAGCTTAAAACTATTTCTGTTTGAAACCCAACTGGTGCTGTGCGGCTTGGGCCACTCGCTCACTGCGTTTTATGCTCTGTGGCCACAGTGAATGACTGAATAAATTTGTGTGTCCTGTGGGTGGCTGTGGACCCACTGCCCGAAATGCACATGGCAGAGTGTGTGCAAGAGTGATCAGAATTGAAAGTCTGAGAGAATTTCCCTTTTGCAGGAACTAGGAGGAAGAAATATGCTGCTTAGGTGTGCTTACTGGTTTTTTTGGGTTTTTGTTGAAAGCTTTTAATCCCCGGTGTTGTCTTGTGGGAGAGCAACACAGTTCTAGAGGGAGTGTGGGTTATACATAGTGGGCAAAACAGGCAGACTGGAGTGGGAGGAGAACAGCTTTTCTTCCTTGCAGCGCTGGGAGAGATGGATGTCTGCCACTGACATGTCTTTTCCTCCCAAGTAGATGTTAATTTTCCTGAGCACAGGCAAGGAGACAGTCTGGTGCCATGGAGGGGACAGACAGGGCTTGGGAGTGTGTTGTGTGACAGTGTTTATTGCCACTTCATCAACCCACAGTGTTCCTACTACAAAATATCATTTTGCTGTCGTGGCGTTGGTATGTCATCCTTTAGGTGTCTTAAAAAAAGATGTGTGTCTCTGCTTCTTGCTCGATGTTAACCTGATGTTGTACAGGGGTTGTTAAAGCTTTGAGACGCCGCAGCGCTGGGTGAAAGTCTCAGCTCTTGTAAAGAAAGCTCTCCAGGTGGTTTTTGGGCACGAGAAAATGTTCAGAGTGCTACTGCAGAAGTAAAATTTACTTGTCCGTGAAGCAGGGAAGTTTTATTCATCATCATTGCAGAGCTGAGGACAGCTGGTGCTGGTGGTGGGTTCTACAAATGCTGTCAGGAGGGCCTCATCCCAGGAGAAAACAGAGCTGTTANTAGAGCTGAGGACAGCTGGTGCTGTTGGTGGGTGCCAGTGGGTGCTGCTGGTGGGTTTCTACAAATGCTGTCAGGAGGTCCTCGTCCCAGGAGAAAACAGAGCTGTTACCTTGGAAAGTTTGGGGAGGGCAAGGAATTTCTTAGCGATGGGAAGACGTGGTGTTTGAGTCCATAAGAGAGGGCGTTAGGAACCAGAATAACTTCGTCATACAAGACACTGAATCCTGTATTTCTGCTCCCGTTGTTTCTGTGTTCTGTGATCTGACCAATCTGTATATCTCAATATCTGTGTGGGGATGCAAATATGTGCACAAACGAGGATTATTTACTTGCCTTCTGATATTGTTGAAGCGAAATACTGATGACTTGATAGCTTGTCTGCATGTCAAGTTTCCATGGAATGGATGTGTGTCTTCTGTTTGGAAGCTCTGTGGTGTAAATGAGCATGTGAGCTGCCCTCTGTTTTGAGGATGAGTTTGGCTTTAGGATCAGAATTGGGAAACAGAAATAAGTCATCTGACAACAGTTAGGAAGCAGGAGTGAGCTCCTTATGGAATTGTAGCTGCTGTGCCACTGCCGTAGTCGCTTGCGGATGCCGGAGGAATGCAGCCAAGCTGACTAGGCTGCTTGCTGAAAGTCTCTGCTGGCTGAGAAATGCTTTCTGGCACATTCAGTGTAAAAATTCAGAGCATTTCTTCCTGAAGACTGGAAAAGTCCCTGGTTTGTCTCTTCTTAACCTTAGAAATGGAGCATGCTCTGTCAGGGAAAACGTGCCATGCAGAGGCTTCCTTCTGAGAAATTTAGTTTGAACGGATGTAGATGATTCTGATTGAGGGTTAGGAGGGTGGTCTTGCCTGTGACTGACATGATGAGCTATAAATGCCTGTCCTCTTTTTCCTCTGGATCTGCACGGTTGCTAAGTTCAGCAGCTTCCTTGGCATGGGCTCCAGAGGAGCTGCTTTGATCCCGGGGCTGGCTGCACTGCAAGAAATGATCATGTGCTCAGATGGGAGAGAGCTGCTCCTACATGGATACACTTCAGCTCTGCTGTTAGGAAATCTGGGTGAGGGCAAGGCCCCACAGCTCAGCCTGCCCGGAGCTTTATTGCTGCTGGCTCTGCCCACAGACAAGTTCGGATGTCGTGTTTCCATTGTTCAGCTGTGCTGAGCTACAATCCTTAGAAAAACAACTTGTTTCAGCTGGAAATGGATGGGTGTGCACAGCTCTGAGCTGAAACTTGGACACAGTGCGTGAGGCCAGGGAAATGGAAAAATATTCCAGAAAAAGGACTCGTGAGAAGTTGGTCCACCTTGAGTTGTGCAAAGCTGCTCTAAACTCCCTTCTCAAGGGATTAGCGAAGGGCCTTGGTCTGTTGTGGCAAAGTCTGGGAGTGACATAGAAATGACTGCTTATTGAGCTGTGAGAAGAAAGCTCAAGGTGCTTCTCCTTGAAGACTCTGCAGGCGACAAATGTGTAGAAAAGCCCCTTGAAGTTAATCAGTGATAAAGATAATAAATTATCATTGGGATTCCAACCTTGGCTCTTGTAGAGATAGCACTGAAACAAGGCAGTTGTGTTTTTAACAGCTTAGAGTTCTGGGGTCTCTTTTAGGTTTTCACCTTTTCCTTAGTGTCATTTTAGAGGAAGATGCTTCAAGGATCCAAGTTAATCACCGTGGATCTGTCAGTGTAGCAAGGTGCTTCATTTATGCTCAGAAGTATCATGTATTGAGAATTAGCCAAATCTATCCTTGGACAGTAAAGGCAAAAGGTGTGTCCGGTGGAAAGGGAACGTGACCAACTGTTAGAGAAGGATTTTCTCTTTCTTGGGAGCTCACCTTCCTTAAACAAGGCTTAAGAGAATAATTAGTCCCTTGAAAGTAGGGCAGTGAGGAATAGGCTGTAGCAGCGCACAGCAGGACTCCTCAGTCGTTTCTCAGCGGTGCACACAGCCTGGAGATGCTGGCCTTGCTGCGAATGAGGAGTGCCTCAGGTAGATGGCGAAAATCTGCTCTTAAGAGCAGAGTCGTGCTTAATGCACTTCTCAGCTCTTCCATATTGAATTGACAAAGCTGAAACAACTTCAAACAGCAGCTGCTGCAGAACTGCATTGTTCTGTACCACTTGTGTTGCGTGCATTCCTTGGTTCTCACTGCTGAATCCGTGAAAGCTGGCCGTGCCATGTTTAAGGGCCCAGTCTGTGGTGATGGTTCGCAGGAGGTGCTTGTTTGAGGAGGTTTGGCGTCCTTGAGCTGTCCTTTGGGAAAACTCTAAAATGCCATTTCCATAGCTGTTGTTACCGAGCCCGTGGCCCAGTCTGGGGGGTCCCAGGGAACGGAACCCCTCTAAGCTTTTCACGGCTGTGGTGAGGCAGCTCTGGTTTGAGTGGCCCTGTAATTTGTTAAGTAGCTTAGGTGATGCTTACCTCAGGTACCTGAGAGAGAGTCTTAGGGGGCTGCAGGTGTTCAGCTGTGACATTTGGGGATTGTGGCGACAAGGGAAGAGGGTGATTCTGGGAAGCCCAGTGGTATCATCTCCTTCATGGTTATGTGCTCCCTTTGCTTTGTCTCTGTTAAACAGACATAACAGTGCGGAGGACTTGATAGGTGACTTGCTGAGGGTGGCAAAAACTGCCTGCTTAGTCTCCAGCTGTCCCTTTAGTGTCCCTCAGTTGTCAGGGGTATTTTGGCAGGGGTTTTGGTTCTGCAACAGCATGGGAGCAACCTTTATTGCAGGTGTTACTGTTTGTCAGTGGCTCTGATGTGGATCACCGCATCTACGGTGATCTATATGAGTTATTCATACACTGTCCAAGCTTTGCTTCTCTGGTCAGTTCTTTCCAAGCCTACTCCAAAACAAGGGGATTGTACCAAAAGTTCAGCTTGGAGAAGGGTTTGGAGGAGAGGGAAGGTGCAGACTTGTGTTAAGGGCTGGGATTGAAAATGTGGCAGCTTTATATTGTTGGCGTAACAGCGTTGTCTGAAGCTCAGCTTTCAGAGACATGTGTTTGAATGGGTTTTTTTATTGTGATGTTTATATCTTTTTATTCACGTCAGAGACTAAAATGTGTGTTTTCCCCCCACATAAATGTGAAATTGGGGCAGGGAACTTAAAATGATAGTGAGACGAGGTGGTGTTATTTTTACATTGGCATGAAATTTTTCTCGCATGAACGGTTGCAGCTGAATACCAGTTAATGCATGAATTTGCTTCATGTGGAAATATGCCAAGTGCTTGGAATGAGGGTTTGAAAAGGAAAAAGAATATTGTTCCTTGTAGTTTCACAGCCTTCTCATAGCTACAGCTTTCAGCATGCCTGCCCCTCTGTTTTTATTTCTGTGTATGCTGCTGGGAATGCAGCGTGCGGAGGAGAGGAGGGAATTTTCCTGTGAATACCTCAGCACCTGTCTCGTCATCAGAAGCACACTGCAGTCCTAATGCAGGTGTCCCTGCAGCAGAGCCTCGGCTGGTGCCAGTCGTGGGGACCGTGTTGTGCCATTTCAGCAGCACTTCACTCCTCTCACCTCCCTCCCCCTCTCCCCCTTTTAATTATTTTAGCAGCAGCCAGACAAATGGAGTGTACAGTTAAAGGCATAACATGAAAGAAGATACTGTTGAGGTGTTCCAGCTGCCAGACATCAGATTTGTGCTGAACGAGGCGTTTTGGTTTGGGCAGGGTCAGCGTATGTTGGGAAGACAACGGATCCAATTGTGCATCCCAGATAAGTGGGAGAGATGCTCCCTGTGCAGGGAAGAGGTGGTGCTGTCAGACGGTGTCTGTGGTGTCAGACCTGCTGTAGTAGCAGGGTAGGGCAAGTGAGAATCACACAGCTTGCTCCTCTTAGAAAATGGATTTGAGGAGAACACACAAAATCCGCAGGGCTGGAATGGAGTGGGCACTTGATCTTCTGCTGCACTTGGCTCCCGTGTCTGCTTTCCCTTGCAGTGACCGGGGAGCTGATCTTTATCTAAAGAAAATGGTGTCTCGTGTATGGAGCCAGGAAACCATCGCTTTCACCTCAGGGCTCCGTCATCCAGCTTGGGTGCTGGTGATGGTTTGACCCACAGGAATGACAGACCCTGCCGGAGCCCTGGCTCCAGTAAAGCCTTGGATGGAATTCTTTTATAATGCATTATTAATGCTGTGGAGATCTGTGTCTTAAAACGCCTTGAAACCTGTGTTGGCTAAATGGAAGCTTCACCTGGAAACACGGAGGTGACAAGGCAGAACGCTGTACTTGGCCTCAATAGTTAGTTTGCCAAAGTCAAAATCCATTCCCACTGCTGCATTGGAAGACACGTGTAAGTTAACTTCTCTGCCTTGATGTTTCAAATCAGAGTATTTTTTCCAGTAAGCTGGCCTGAAACTGAGATGGGCTCATGTATTTTGAAAGCATCAGAGGTGATACTCTGAAGGCTAAAAGGTAGCAGGGCGAGGGAGAGCAGACACAAAGCTCTTGCTGTGGTATGGGATATTACACCTCGTAATTTGCAGAGGTTTTGGGTATCCTATTTAAATGTTGTGTTTTGGATCCCAAAGTGAAAAATTGGTGCTTGAAATGCTTGGCCCAGTTTGCCACATTTCAAATGATCGTGGCTTTGTTTTGATTCCGTCCTGCCTCACGAACCCCTTGATGTTCATCAAATGCTGAGATACAAGGCGTGAAAAAGACCTGGCGGTGTGTTGCAAAGTGAACTTAGCTAGCTATTAGTCAGAGCTGGACTTTGTTCTTGCACTGGCAATGGGAGTTTATTTCCTCTTGTGTGTCCCACTTGCAAGGTGCTAGCATAAACTTTGCAGTTTCCGTGTGAGACAGACTGCAGGTGTATTCCTGGAGTTAACAGTGAGAAATACGCTGTCAGGAAATGCTCAGTAATGAAAGATGGATAGAGAGATTGATTGATTGATTGTTTTTCAGTGCCGTGTCTTGGAGGTGTGAGAGCTGAAATTGTCTGGAGAGAAAGCTGAGATGATCTTAGACAGGAGCTGCAGGAGCACCAGGGTGGCTGTAGGTCAGGCACGAGGAGTTCCTCATGGAAATCAGGATTAAAGCTGCTCACTGTAAGGGGGTCATTTTTAGCAGAGTAAGGAAAGAATCGGAAGCTTCCTTGCTCTTCAAGCAGGGAAATGGGGCTGAAGTCAGCCTAGTAGGACTAAAGGTGATTAACTGACCTGGTCATAGTTGTGGTTTTGGTCTAAAGGTGACTTGGAACACCAGACAGACTTGAAAATTCCTACTAAATTTAATGTTGTCTTTAAAAACCTGCTGCTCTCCGGAAATTTTGGAGCTGGGATAAAATCAACTGTTACAGCGCTCGCTAATTGGCAGTAAGTGCCTCACAAAGAACTGATCCAGAAGGGGTGTCAGGTAAGGTTTATTTTAGGGGGTGCACTTTGCTACCTGGCAATAGCCTCTGGCAGTTCCTTGTCCTTAAGGTTCTTGGGAAAGACTTTGCTCTGGTCCTCACAGGATCCCTTTGGCACCCTCTGGGTGTCAAACACCAAAGCCCCAAATGCCAAATTATAAACTTAGCTAATTTTAAATTGTGTTCGGTGCCTAATATAAGGCAAAAGTCATGGGACTCATCTGAGAAAAACTGTGTTGGATTTTAAGACTGGAAAATAGGGGCCAGCCCCCTAAATAAGAGAAAAACCTACAGAGAAAATATTTTTTCATGAAAGGTGGGGTTTTAATACTCGTCTGAGCTAGTGTGGTTCATCCAAATCCGGTTTCAGATGCCGCTGGTTTATATTACGGTGCTTGAAAATACCGAAGCTTAAAAAATAAATCCCGTTATGTTAATGAGCCCGACTTGCTGTTTCTCAGGCGTGGCGAGCTGTTGTGTGCAGCCTGGCTGCCAGACGCTTCCCTGCAGAGCACTGCTTCCTTGGTGCCGCTTGGAGAGCTCCTCACTGCTGCTCTGAGCATGTCACCGAGATGCAGAAACGTCGTGCTGGCTGCTGGCTCATTCTAAATGACCAAAGTGCAGCTCGGAGCTCGCGGTGCTCCCAGCGTCACCGGATGTTTGGCCGAAGGTGCCGTTCAGGTTCTTCTGAGCGGGTGTTCGGGCTGGGCAATGACGCTGAGTGCCCAAAGGTGCCATTTAGGTGACTCGTTGCTGTTCTTGATTTTAGTTTTTGTGGTTTAGACAGAGTGCTTGCTCTGGGTAAATGCTGGAAAGCAGGAGCACATCAATACTGGGTGCGTGCAGGATGACCTGAAGGAGAAGCAGTAGGGGATGGGCTCAGCAGAACGGGCTCTTGGAATCAGGCAGGGAACCTGAGTTGGGAAGGAGAAAATTGCTTTTTACAGCCTCTTCTTGATGCTTCTGGGTTGTCCTTATAGCAAAGAAGTCATTTAGGAAAAGTGTAAATCAGTGATAGCCAGATGCGAGAGATGCTCTGTAGATGAGCAGAGCCGTGCACTGATTAGATGGATAAATAACGGGATTGTGGCATTCGCAGTGAGGGTGGTGGGTGCTGGAAACCAAGTCTTCTCTGCCTCGTTCATAAAGCGAGTTTTTAAAGAGTTCATTTTGTTCTGCTGGTGTTCAGCTCATTATAAAGCTCTCAGGTAATGATCCTGGTGACAGGTTCTTCTGCTGGGAGCGAGGTGCAGTTGCTATCATTTTAAGCTTGTGATGGTAATTTGGGCACTGTATACTCATTTTGGTATTTTGTTGTAAAATTAGGAAGATGCTAATCCATGTTTAGCCTTAAAAGTAGTAAATTTGAAACCAGTACATAACCCAAAGCTTTTCTTCAAGTCCTTAATGCATGAGTGTCATTTCCTCGGGTGTTTGTTTGGGTTTTTTTAAGGTGTGTGTAGTTAGTTGGTTTTTTGTTGTGTCTCCTTATCGTGAGGGAAACTCCCAGAGGAAGTTGATGCTTTGCCCTTGGTTTACATCGCTGTGAGGTGATGTGGAGGCTTACCTAAGGACCTGGGTCCACAGTGGGGTCTGTGCTGCTGGCGGTTTCACATGCGGGTGGCGTGATGGAGAGGGATGGACGGAGGCAGAGTCAGCACCGAGAGCTGAACTCTCTGTTTCATTCAGCATCATGTGTGGCAAGAGCCACGCCAGTTAGGGCAGCTCAGGTGTGCTTTGTCTGGCATTTGTCGATGTTCAGGGTTTGGTGTTTGGCAGTCTAAACAAAACTACTGACATCTCACAGGGCTGTCTTCGGGGTGTGCAGACAGGAGTCCTGTTTGAGAGCAGCCAGCGCTTGGGAATTTTCTTCTCCTGGCATCTCTTTGACAGTGGAAGCATCAAATACACTAAAAATTGTTTTGAGCAGAGTAAACTTCAGCAAGGACAGAACATGAGATTCTTACTGCAGGATGAGAGTAGGATAAATCTCATAAAAGGGCTTATGTTGGGGCCTGCCTGAACAATTGGGTTATGTCAGGGTATTGTTGGATTGGGGGAATACTGACGGAGAATGCAGATGAAATACTCTGATATGTAAGGTGGAGCATTTGTGTGTTATTCTGCACTTTTTTTTAGTTCAGGGAAATAAACTACATCTGAAGGCCTTTAAAGGAAATGCCTGTTTACTTGACCCGGTACATGGAAACTCTTTGTCTTGGTTTGTGGCTTCGGTGGAGAAGGCAGGATTTTCTGAGAAACAGAAGTGGAGTTTTCCCTTCCACCAAAATGTAGTTTTATTCCCTGCTTTGGTACACTGTGTCTTTATCACTATCCCCGTCTGGTATTTGGCGTTGTGTTGAAAAGCTGAAAAGACTGTAAATCTAATAAAACTCTGAAGGTAAATAACAATTTTGAAACTGCAGAGGAGATGGGAAGTTCTTGGAAGCTGCGGGTTGAAGGTGGATCTCTTCTACCTTGCAAAAGAAAAGATTCTTAATCTGTATTTAATACTAAAAAATTGTCTAAAGTGTTTTTCCAATAAGTTAATTTCTCGATATTGTTCTGAATTGTTTTCAGTCGCAGCACATAATATAAACATTGCCAAAAATTCATTGCAAGGATGTTTTCTCCTGGTCCCTCGTGGGTGTCTCGGTGCTGTGTTGTTTGTGGGTGGATTTCTGCTTCTCCCTGTTTTCCTTGGGTTGTTTATTTAATCACACCGTGCACATATTCTTAGCTGGAAGGAAGATGGGAGGATTTTTTCCATTTGAAACTTAAACTGCATGAAAGACCTAATTTTGGGGAGAGGATACGTGTGGGGGAGAATAGTTTTCCTATTTTGACTTTTTTCTTAGCAAATATTTCGTAGTGGTAGGAAGAACCACGACCAGCTGTTCATTATTTCGCGTGGAGGAGATTTTTTCAGTTAGTCGGAGCAGTTGGGGTTTTGCAGGAGTTGGGTGAGCCAAGAATCCTTCCGACGGCTCCGGAGCTTGTCTTTCCAGCGGTGAAATCTGTCGCTTGGCTCCTGAGCGGCGCAGCGGTGCCTCTGTCTTGCCGCAGCAGGCCGTCCTCTGGAAGGAGACAAATGGCGAGTCCTCAGATGAACCAAACCAGGCCCAAAATAGTGTCGTAGGTGCAGAGAGCGGTGATGGGCAGAGGGCCTTGGCAAGGCAGGAGTGAACTGTTCCTTAGGACTGGGGAGGAAACTGGGAGTTGCCTTCACCAGGAGAGAGCAGCCTGTGTGAGTATCGCTTGGAAAAACACTGCTGAGGAGCAAGAGGCAGGGCTGCTGGACTGTCCCGCTCCTGGCATCAGAGCCCCTTTGATCTCAAGCTGGAAGTCCTCCCCTTGAGCTTGATGTTCCCAGATTTGGAGGAGGAGAGCAGAGAGGCTGCAAAAGAGCAGCAGGAGGAACCCTTGAGATGTATGTCTGTGTATTGCCAAGAGCTGACCAGAGGTTGTGTTTCTCAATGGTGTTGAAGGGATAAAATGAAGAAATTTGGGAAGTAGTTCCCAGCCTGCCTTCCTCAGCAAACAGGGCGTTTGGGTTGAGGCTGGGTGTCTCCTGGAAGTGTTGAGCGGGAGACAGACGCCAGAAAACAAAAGTTGTGTGAGCTCCTCACTTGTGACAAGAGAATGGATGGGAGTCCTCAGATGAACTGCTTGCTCTTCTGGTTTATCTGCCCACATAGATGGATTCTTGGGGAATTTGTCTGCAGGAATCTGAACTTGTGATGCTCATGGGACTGCTTTGAAACTTCGGAGGCACCAGTGAAGCTTAAGAATAAAATAATTTTCTGTCTCAATGATGTATATTCCATGTGGAGATAGATGCAGAGAGTGGCTGGTTTTATCCAGAGGTGACTGCAGTTTTTCATTGTTGTAGGGGTGGCTGGCACATGTGGTTTCTCTGTTGGGCAGAGCAGCATTTAAATTGATTCTGATTTTGGATTGGGACTGGGTTTGAAACAGGGTATTTTGGAAGCTGTTGAGCTTTGAAGGGCGGTTTAACTTGGTCTTTATAATTTGGTAATTGTTTTGGTGACTTGTTCACAGGCTGTGGAGTGAATTCATGGAACTCACAGAGAAGTGTCTTCTCTAAACTCCTTGCCCCAGTCGTCCTCTAGCAGGCAGGATAACAGAAATGGGTATTAGGGCTTTTCCTCTCTAATACACTGATCTCTTCCTTAATTTCTACATATTTCACAGCAAAAACAAATGGACAGGAAATTAGGGTCTGTGGAAGAACTTGGACAACTCAGCATCTGTTTTGTAAAAAAGGCAGATAGATGGTTGCATATTCTGTAGATAAAGTTTAAAATAAACGTTCTCTTGAGAAAGATTGTGTGACATGAAGTCACTTTGTGGTGGCATTGGTATTACGTGGAAGGTGTTGCTCGTCCTTTTGATTGTTTTCTTTGGATGTTGGATTAGGAGACGTCAGACCCGAAGTGAGATATCTGAGGCCAACAAAGTAATTAAAATGTGCAAATAATAACTGCAGCTGTAGGGTTTTTTGTGTTTTCAGTCTATTGTGGTCAGTTATATCATTCTTAAACTGGGTCTGTTGCTTTCCAGGTGGAATCATTTATCTTGGATCAGGATGATCTCGAAAACCCTATGCTGGAAACAGCTTCTAAACTGCTGCTGTCAAGTACTGCTGATGGTGCTGACCTGAGAACCGTAGATCCCGAAACCCAGGCAAGATTAGAAGCTTTACTTGAAGCTGCGGGTAAGTCCTCGTGTCCCGTACAGGTTTAACCCCGAAGCCCTTCCAGGAGCCCATGCTGGGATCGCTTGCATAAGGCTAATCCACGGGAGCATGGTACAGCTGCAAAATGTACAGCAGGGTGCACTTGGCAAGGGTGTCACGGAACAGAAGAAAGTTCATTTTAGAGTGTTTGAAGGTTTGGAAAATCAGAATTTCGTGTGCAGATGCTTCAAATCAGATTTCTCCAACGTTGGTGTTCGAAAAGCCTGAGTCAAAATTGACACCTGACTTTGGCTGGCGCCACTGTGTCAAACCCTAAATTGCTAAATACGTTGCATTTTGTAATAGTTGCTGTGTGAAAAGTTTTAATAGTTGCTTGTATTAAGTAGTTTCAGTAGCTGCGAACCGATTCCTTCTGTGGAGTGAAGGGTTTCAGTCACGTGCAGCTCTTAAATGAGTGTTGTAAACAGTTAAACCCATCATTTTGGGAGCCGTCGTTGACTGTGCCTGGAATGTTTCTGCCGACAGATCTCATAGGCTCAATTTCAACTTGTCTGTTCTCTCCTTTGCTGGCACGCGTCCCCGCTGGCTGTGAACGGGAATGGCAGGAATAGGGAAGCTGTCGACGGCGGATGGGAAAGCGTTTGCCGATCCCGAGGTGCTCCGCAGGCTGACCTCCTCGGTCAGCTGCGCGTTGGATGAAGCCGCCGCTGCGCTGACCCGCATGAGAGCCGAGAGCACAGCCAATGCAGGGCAGACGGACAAGTAAGCCGCCCTTTATCCCCGAGCTTTGCAGCCCTTTGCTACTTTTAGAAGCAGTTTTTCTTGTTCCGTCACTTGCGCTTGCGGGATGATGAAACTCTTACTCAAGCGGAATTGGTGCCAAGTTATCACCTGTGCTGCTCCTGTTTCAATATTTGTGGACTGGCAGGTCGTGCAGTGGAGAGCGAAGCAATTAATGCTGCTTAGAATTCAGGAATGACACTCGGAGGAGTTTATCGTGACCGACTATAGAAACATTTCTAAGCTCTTCAGTAGTATGGGCCTTAGAACTGTTCCAAAGAGTTGCAAATCCCAAAATGGGTCATTCAGTGATAAAACAAAACAAGATTTCAGATCAAAAGAAATCTCTTAGGGAATTTCAGAGTATCTTTTTAATTGAGGAAGGGAAACAGCCCTGAGGGATTATTGGAGCTCCATGGTGGCCAGTGTCACACAGGACCCTGGACAGACCCTCAGCCAGGGAGTTGCTCCTCTTGCACTGGGCTTGGTGGCTTTATATGTGGGATTTTGTCTCACTGGCGTATTCAGGAGAGATAGAAGAAGGTGGTTTCCTTCCAGGCTGTCATGAAGCTTCAGTACAGCAGTAACAGTGTTAGTAGGGGCCATCAGGTGCTGCTGTGCTAGTTGGAAGTTTGTTCCTTCTACACGGAGTAACTCCAAAGGAACATTTCTTGCTGTGGAAGCAGGCCGCATGGAGAGCAGAATAATTTTACATTATGTCTGCTTCTATTCTGTGTGCATCCCTTCTTCTCCCCAGCACCTCTTTCTTGGGAGTGGTGGCAGTTGCCAAAGTTGTTACAGGGACAGAGGATCTTGGAAATTAAAAAAAAAAGCCCAACATGTAGTGAAGAGATTAATCTGAGAACTGATTCTCCGTATGTTAAAATTGTGCCTGGTTACAAGATCCTGGTATTTTCAGCACAGGAGAAGAGGGGAAGTGGTTAAGTTTCTTAGAGGAGAAGAGTGATGTGGGTGATTTGTTTTAGTTTAATTAACAGTTACAGTGCTGAGCAAATAAAGTTTTCCTAGGATTGACAGGTGATTTCTGTGTCCTCTTGTCCTGGGGTATCCTGAATATATTTCTCTTGTAAACTTCTGTTAAAAATTAATAGCGGGAGTGGACATGGACACGACTTAATTTTCAGCCAAGTTAGCTGGGAAACCTCAAGTGTAAAACCCAGCACTTCTTTAATTAGCAGCTGGCACGTTCTTAGCTGGTGTTTCCTCTTTTGCTGCCTGCGTCCTGGTGGCACGCTGGGGTTCAGGCACAGTCCCTTCCCACTCTCAATGCTTTCTCCCTCGTTAGCCGCAGCTTGGCCGAGGCTTGTTCCGAAGGAGATGTGAATGCTGTGCGGAAGCTGCTCATTGAAGGCCGCAGTGTGAACGAGCACACAGAAGAAGGGGAAAGCCTCCTTTGTTTGGCCTGTTCAGCGGGATATTATGAGCTTGCACAGGTTGGTTTCCTGGCTGTTTGTACAGAAAGAAGTGTTAAATCAATGTATTTCCATCTTGTGCACCTGGAAGGGGGTGTTGAGGCAGTGGGAGATGGCAAACGAGTCTCACACGTACCCTGAGTGCTGCTAATGCATTCTCGGTGCTTATTTTCCGCAAGGGTTCCTCACTCAACGCTGTGGCGGAGGTGGGGGCTTGCAGCGCAGAGGCACGGCGTGTCGCTGCAGCGTTGTTGGTCGCTGTCTCTTGGCAGGTTCTCCTGGCGATGCACGCCAATGTGGAGGACCGGGGAATCAAAGGAGACATCACACCTCTCATGGCTGCTGCCAACGGCGGGCACGTCAAAATTGTCAAGCTGCTGCTGGCTCACGGTGCTGACGTGAACGCACAGTCATCCACAGGTAAAGCAGCGTGTCGGGCTTGCGGCGCGCAGGGAACTTGGCACGTCTCAGCCCAGCCAGGCAGAACGCTTCCTTGTGGCTGTGCCATGTAAATTCTCCCTTTCATTTTTTTAAGTGAAATTCTGAAATATTGTTGGATGCAGATAATTTATTATGGAGACATACAAAGGTGGATAAGGTCACCTTTGAGTGAAGGTGTTTGAGTACGTAGGATTTGTTGTCACGTTTTAAGCACAGTTTGGTAAGTGTGCCTGTACGTGGAAAAGTTACTTGGTGGCAGGTCTAGGAAACCAAGGGGAAAACAGGAAACATAAGAAGATGCCTCCCCGCCCTCCCTCCCCTACCTTTCCACGGTAATTGTGTTGAAGTGACCAGACTGGGAAACTTTGTAAATTTTTTGCAGCCTGGGAGTAGAGAGCAGGTGTGTAGTCGGCAGTAACTGATAAATGGAGAGCTGACCCTGAGTGAGGAGGAGAGGGGGATACCAGAAGACACGTTATTTTTTTTGAAATATTTTTTTCAGAGACGTAGTTCTCTCGGTAGCAATACAGCCTTGACCTTCAACTTTTTTCAAGGTGTCTTTCATAAGGGCAGATCCATGCTTTTGTATTTCTTCCACTGAAGTTGTTTTCTCGTGAAGACTATAGAAGCATCTTGGAACCAGCCCCTTGGAGCTGTTTAAGACTTGATTTAGGAGTTCATTCAGCTCCTGGTTGTCTGTGTGCTAGCTGTTCTCTGTGGCTTTAGGCAACACAGCCCTGACGTACGCCTGCGCCGGGGGCTATGTGGATGTTGTGAAGGTGCTGCTGGAGTCGGGCGCGAGCATCGAGGACCACAACGAGAACGGCCACACGCCGCTGATGGAAGCCGGCAGCGCCGGGCACGTGGAGGTGGCCAGGGTGCTGCTGGAGAACGGAGCGGGCATCAACACGCATTCCAACGAGTTCAAGGAGAGCGCGCTGACGCTGGCTTGCTACAAAGGTACGGTGACAACCTGGACAAGTGTCAGGGGCTGCTTCAACCATGAATTCCTTCGGCCTGGCTGCCCAGCACCGAGGGAATTTACAGGCTGGGGACAGACACTGCGGCGCAAGAAAGGGATGAAGATGTTTTATAATTAAGAGATGAAAAATGTTCTACAGCCCAGCAGCTGCTGTGATGGTCACTTGGGACATGTTTTATTAGGCCCTTGCCATCACTGAGTAGTTGATGTTGGTAGCAGAGGCACTTGTGTGGCACCTGTATAGAAGCTGGTCTTAGTCTTTCATTTATATTTTTTATCAGCTACGCTGATAAGCTGCTGTGCAGTTGCATGGCAGAGATACAAACACACCTTTCCAGAGTGGATTTTTTGTGTTGTAACATGGACATCCATGACATTCATTTTGTGCTTTAGATCCTTCCTGTGAGTGTTGAAATGCACTTTCTCAAGCAGTTCCTCTCTGTTAACTGTTTTTTCCACGCAGGCCATCTGGAAATGGTGAGGTTTCTGCTGGAAGCTGG
This sequence comes from Pomatostomus ruficeps, assembly GCA_013400735.1. NCBI lineage: Eukaryota > Metazoa > Chordata > Aves > Passeriformes > Timaliidae > Pomatostomus > Pomatostomus ruficeps. The sequence goes on from VYZT01040821.1 coordinate 19,883, forward strand.
TGCAGACCAGGAGCACAAGACAGATGAGATGCACACTGCTCTGATGGAGGCTTGCATGGTAAGACACGTGTGGCCCGAGCAGTGAGGTCTGTGAGCTCTCTTTTCTTCCAGAAGATGGAGAAACTGGTTCCTTTTATTCTCCTTCTGATACAGAACCTAACTGTGATGTTTTGGTCCTCCTGTCTGCTTGATGGGAAGTTAGCGATGGGAAAATATAGAGGAATCTGGGAATTAAATAACTTAAAGTGGGAAGATTGTCAGTAGTTGTTGAAATGCTTTTAACATTTCTAATGTGCAAAACACGGGCAGTGGGTATGGCCATAACCTGGCTTTTGGAGGCATTTAACGTACCTCGATTATGTTAAAGGAATTTGCAAGCAGGTGTGACATTTCAGCATAGTTCTCATAACCACCTACTCCTTGGAAACACAGGGTCAGAAGCTGTTTGGGAAGCAGCAAGGAAATGAAAGGGGAGATTGTTAATTCTTACTAGAGAGAGCACTTTGATGTTGCTGCTTTGTCCATCTGAGGTGGTTGTATTCATCTGAATATAAAACTTCATTGTTAAACTGAGAATTCATTGCTTAGATTTCCTTTTTATCGCTCCCTCCAAATAGATTCCTCGTGTGTTGGGATTTTCATGGCGTGAGCCTTGTCTAATGTCCCACTGTGAACCCGTGGCTGTAGAGGAGGGCAGTAAATCCCTTTCTAGTCTGCCCTTCCCTGTGAAACAACGGTAATGGTTCTAAAATCAGCCAGTTGTGTCTATTCAAGGAGGTTAATGGTTTCAGATAGGGGAATGATTAACAGAAAACATTATGCTTCTTAGAAGTTGTTGGTAAGAAAGTCACGTAGATAAACAGAACTGGAGCTGTCCTTTATCTCACCCTGAAATCTCACTAGAGCAGCCACATAAATATCCTTGGCAGTGGCCTTGCAGCCAGTTCCTGGGAGCTGATGGTAAAATTACCTTGTTTGATGTTGCAGTTGCCTTCTTGTCAGGATATTTTTGTGGTGGAGCTGTGGATCAAATCTTCCTTTTCTTGCCCTTCTCTTCCGCCCTTTTAGCTCCTCTAACAGACTAACAAATTCCATCGGACCCACGGAGATGTTGAGACCTAATTTTTGTTAAGAATTACTGAGCAATAGGGAAAAACTGTTCTCCCTTATTTCTTGGGGAAGCTGTTCCTAGGGAGGCAGTTCCACGCTGCTGCTCAGAGCTGGCAGGTGGCTGAGAGTCTGACACCTCCAGCTCTGCTGACGAGAGGAGGAGCAGCTTTCTCCAGCAGTATTTAAAAAGCTTGCAGCGTGAAATGAAGCAGAGCGAGGACTTCCATGTCAGCGTGTTCTTTGTGCAGAAACAGTCACTGCTCTTGAGTGGCACAAGGAAACTTCCTTCTCTAGAGCAGCACTGAACTTGAGTGTGTGGTAACAGAACATGGCCAGCACAGGGCTAAACCTTGTCCTACGAGGGAAGACTTCTGCCCGAGAGTGTTTTATAGGCAGCAATTAGTATTGATTTAATGCAAATGAGGTGTTGGGCAATGGCTCTTGCCTTGTGGGAGCAAGAAGCAGGTTGGTCGAGGTGGCGTTTCCTCTCGCCGAAGGACTGATGCCCACTGGTGCTCTTGTGCGGGTTGCTCAGGAGACTTTTCCTGATTCTTTACTTGGAATTCTGATTTACCTTCTGATTCTTTAGTTGGAAGGCTTTTCCTGGCTATTGTCGGAGAGCTCACCAGCCCCAGCCCACTGCAAGGTTTATTAAAACACGGATCCAATTCCCTGGTGTGGTGAAGCACCAGCAGTTCTCCTTCAGGCTGCTTGGCCCACATAGGAAGCTTTGAAGCAACCCTTGGTGCTGCATTGTGCCATCCCTGATCCACGCGTCGTGGATCCGGGGTGAGCAGTGAGCTGTCTTACCCGAGCCTGATGGATGAGGCACCGTCTCTGCATTTCCCTGAGGAAAGATTCTTTATGGAGGCTTGGAGTTTTTCCCTAAAATAGTACTGTCATTTCATGTAAAAGGTGAATATGTCCTAGTTAATGTCCTAGATATTTTTCCGAGAGGAAACCGTGTTTTGCTCCCTGGATATCAGAGGAAGGTATGAAACACTTGAGAAAATGAAGCGGAAAAACGTCAGATGCGGTTTGGTATTTTGTCTGGAAAAGAGCTTTTTGGCGTTGCGGTTTCCAGCTTGGCGAGGACGGCTGTGGCTGCGATTTGCTGCCTCTTAGGAATCAATCCGAGATCAAGGTGTGCTTACCTGATTCAGCGACAGCCTTGGGGTAGCCCTGTGTTCCTGGTGAGTGGCTGTTTATCCGCTGCAGCCCTCCTGTGTTCTGTGTGTCAGGTCGTGGTTGCTCCAGGTTGGATTGGTGGTGATCTCCTCGTGGAGAAAACCAGCTTGGAGAGCTCATGCTGTTGTTGGAGCGCAGCGACCAAGCCGGTCTCTGCTTCTGTCTGTCTGAGCAAAGCAGAATGGAATGGCAGCTGGATGTGTCACTGTCAGGCCTCCAGTGTAAACACAGAGCTGGAAAGCCACTTCAAACAGTCCCTGAATTTATGGCATACTGAAAATATGACGGAGATCCCGTGCTCAAGTATTTTTGAAGGAAGAAAGCAAACTTAGGGAGCTGCGTTTTGGTAGAACAGGTTTGACAGCACAGTCATGGTATTCGGGAAACCCTGCCAGCATCCTGCCAAGGGAAAGCTGTTGCTGGGGTGGGTGGCTCCTGGGATGTGTAAGGAACCCCTGACAAATGGCCTCCTTTTGGCTTCTCTCTTGGAAGGAGAAAGTAAGTCTTGACTCCACTGTTAAACTGAGCAGTGGAACAGTTTTTCAGGAGCCATGGGGCGGGCCAGGTCAGCGTGCATGGCTGCTTCTTAGGAAAGCGAGGGAGCAAAAGGATCTCACTTTTGTTCTTGTGGAGGAGCTTCTAAAACAGCGGCGAGCTCCCTCTCAGCTTTCTGGGCTTTATTTTGGAGTTCCCTGTGCCCCAAGGAAGTTGATCCCAAACACCTGAACTTGAGTCCGATACCAAGGTGTCCAGCTTGTTACTGACGCCATTGCCAAGGAGGTCTGATAGGAGGTTCATGGTGGTTTAGTTCCGAATGGCACATGTTCAGTGAAACACACTCAGCATTTCTTCAGGTGCCTGTCCTATAGGAGATCTTACCCTTTATTAGGGAAAATATTCAGGAAAACTGTTCAGCAAGTTTAATTTTATTTCTTGGACTCATTTTACTCACTGATTGCTTTTTGTATCTTTTGGAGGAAGTTGAGTCTGTGACAAAGCTGTGGAGAAAAGCAGTTTTTCCGTCTGGACAATCTTTTGATCTTGGTTTTTTTTTCGGATTTCAGGATGGTCACGTGGAAGTGGCAAGATTACTTCTGGACAGCGGGGCTCAGGTGAACATGCCTGCGGACTCCTTCGAGTCGCCGCTGACTCTGGCAGCCTGCGGCGGGCACGTGGAGCTGGCGGCTCTGCTGATTGAACGCGGGGCTAACCTGGAAGAGGTCAACGATGAGGGGTACACACCACTGATGGAGGCAGCTCGGGAAGGCCACGAGGAGATGGTGGCACTGTTACTCGGGCAAGGTAACTCACCAGGCAGCTGCAAACGTTGGGGAAAAAAAGCACCAAGTTCCTGTGATTTTTGTTTTCTTCGGTAATAAGGTGCCTTGTGCATATGAAAGGGGTTTGTCTGTTGATCCTGCCTCCTGTAACTGGAGTTTTGTGTTGTTTGAAGGAGCGAACATCAACGCCCAGACAGAGGAGACGCAGGAAACCGCGCTAACTCTGGCTTGCTGCGGAGGGTTCCTGGAGGTGGCCGATTTTCTCATTAAAGCAGGAGCTGACATAGAACTCGGGTGTTCCACCCCTTTGATGGAGGCTGCTCAGGAGGGGCATTTGGAGCTGGTTAAATATTTATTAGCTGCAGGTATGGAGTCATTTTGTTAACACTTTTGTCAAGGCTTAATTGAAGAGAAAAATACTTTTTTCAGTATTCATTACATTTTCATTAGCAGCTTGCTGAAGTTGACTGTGAAGGTCTTTGGAGCCCTAAATAATTTACTGGTTGGATTCCAGTTTAGCTTTTGAAGATTGAGTTGATGTAAACTTGCTTGAAACCAAACTTGCAGTTTGTATTTTTATTCCTCTAGAGCATGATCAAGTTGTCAGTTTAGTAGATGCTGGATTGGAAGGGGGAAGTTTAATTTGCTGTTTGATCCTGTGAAGATGGTGGAGGCTTGCATGTTTTCTGTGGTGACCATCATAAAGCTTACGAGGTTCTGTCCCTGCCATTCCAGGGGCTAATGTGCATGCAACAACAGCCACGGGTGACACGGCCCTGACGTACGCCTGCGAAAACGGCCACACCGATGTAGCAGATGTCTTACTTCAGGCAGGTGCAGATCTGGTAAGTCCTTTACCTTCTTAAAAAATTCTAGGTAGGAAATAAAATTAACAACATCTAATATTTGTTTCGTTTGTTTCTGTCTTCATTGCTGAAAACTTAACACGTTGTTTAATGTATTTTAGGCTGTTATATTACCCTAAAGCGCTGAGATCAGTTACAGTCCTCTGGTGATTTGTCTAAAGCATTTCCAAGCCATTCAGGGTTGCCTGGACAGGAAAATAGGGGATTTCATTCTTTTGTCGTGGTATTCAGCTTCAAATTGTTGAGCTGATTCTGGGTTAGTCCTTGTACCTGCGAATCTTTTCTATTCCTTATCCATCAGATAGTTGGCAGTCTGTTTGGTGTACTGTGCTGGAATTGAGATGATGGAGGTAAACTGATTTCTACTTTCCAGTCAGTTTGTACACCAGCGTGTTATCAAAAAGTGACGTTAGGTGTGCCAGAAGATGTCCTGTTTAACCAAAATCCCCACCCTGTGCCCGGGTGCTTCTTGTCCAGGAGTCACACCTGTGCAGAGACGGGTGGTGAATGGTTCCTCTGCCTTGGAGATACCCTCAGTTCGAATGTGAGCTAAATATTCACATCTGAGTTTGTGAAACACTAAAGAAGGAATGTTCCATGTCTACTACCTTTCCACTCAACAACCCAGAAGGCTGGCCTGCCTCCTTTCACGTGCTGCTTTGGATTTTGAAGCCTTTCTTTCTCTGCTCTAGGAGCATGAATCGGAAGGTGGAAGAACCCCTCTCATGAAAGCCGCCAGGGCAGGTCATGTTTGCACTGTTCAGTTCTTGATTAGCAAAGGTAAGAGCGTGGAAAGGTTTGGGTTTTCCTGGCGTTAGAAACACTTCAAGTTAAAAACCTGTCAGAACTACTGTAGCTTCCTTGGATTTGTTTTAAATATCCTAACTCAAGTAGGCGACTGATTGTCCAGCTCGGCGTGTAATGATTGCCTGTGGTTTCTGCTGAGATTAGTGGAACTGCAACAGGTTGTGAAAACAGTGTATTTCAGTCTTTAATTCCTAGTAAAAGCAGCAGTAGTAGGGATCACTGGGGTCTCCATGCCCCCGGTGCAGCTCTGGAGCACTGTCTTTAAGAGCTGAACTACAAGTGCCTGCTGGTTTCCAGGTTTTGACTATAGCTTGATTGATGTTTTGATACAAACCTGAAATTTCCATTTTCTCTCATCTTGGGCTGATTCTGATGAATTTTTCTTGTCCATACCTTGCATGGAGTAGGACGTCCAGCAGGATGGAATTTTCCCTGCGTGCATTGCAGAGTAGTTAATTCTGTTGCTTTTGCTAGAGGTGAACCTGTTGAGGTCTGTTCCAGCTGATGTTTCCCGTTCTGTTTCCCAGGAGCAAATGTGAACAGGACCACGGCGAACAACGATCACACAGTGTTGTCGCTGGCCTGTGCCGGAGGTCACTTGGCAGTGGTGGAGTTACTGCTCGCTCATGGTGCTGATCCCACACACAGACTCAAGGTTTGTCCCTCAGCTGCCCTGTTTTCCTCTAAAACTGAGGATACCCGGCTGAATTCTCTCCTTTTGTATCCTCTGCAACTCGTCCAACCTGCCGTGATTTAAACAGAAGTTTCCACGAGCAGGTGTTTTGCTCATATACATATTTTGGGAGTTAGTGCAGATCTATTGATCATCATGAATATAAAGGCTGCTCTCCAGTTGAAAGGTCCTGATCATGGAAGAGGGAAATATTTGAAAGTACAAGTTTGGGGGTTTTTTTGAAAATACTTCATCCTGTCTCTAAGTTTAGATGTGCACTAGTGGAGATGGAGTGAGTATTTGCTAAAGCAGAAATCAGTCATCATGGGCGCTGTGTTGTGTCTCCCAAAATGCTGCAGTGTTGATTTGATGGTGTCAGGGCTGTTTGGATGATGCTCTTTGCTAACTCTGTGATCTCCCCCTCCTCAGGACGGATCAACAATGCTCATCGAGGCAGCCAAAGGCGGTCACACCAGCGTGGTTTGTTACCTGCTAGATTACCCAAACAACCTGCTTTCCGCTCCTCCGCCCGACGCCACTCAGCTGACCCCGCCATCCCATGATCTAAACAGGGTAAGAGCTCAGGGCTGGTGGTCTGGGGGGCTTTTTGGCACTTTCTTACTTGAGAGTTTAAAGGTGAGAGGAGAGTCAGTCGTGTCATGTCAGAAACTAGGTGAGCACACTGGGAATGACTTTGAGCTGTAGTGGAAGCAGGGAAGACTTTCGAACGTTCTCATGTAGTGCTTTCATCATTCTTACTGTTCTCTAAGTATTATTGGAGAGAAACACTGAGGGTGGAATAAAACAGCAAGTGAAAAGGTCTGCTTAAACGAGACTCTTCAGAATTGAATTTATAGCCCATTGTGGCTTGTGTTTGCTGTGCTGCAGTATAGCACTGTGCCGTGCCACGTATGGTTTGGCAAGTAATTTTTTTAGGTTAAAAATGCAACGTGTGTGGAGATCGCGTGATCTCCAGGTGTTAATTCCTGAACTCAGCGTATTAAAAACTGTTTTAAATGTTCTTAGTCACCGTGAAGTCTACTTTTCTAACAGATTCTGTTTACCTTCTATTGAATGATAACTAGCCCAGAGTATGAGAAAAGTAATCTGTTAGTATCCGACGTTTTAGGCTCCTCGAGTACCAGTGCAGGCGCTGCCCATGGTCGTCCCACCCCAGGAGCCTGACAAACCCCCTGCTAATGTCGCCACAACCCTTCCCATCAGAAATAAAGGTCAGTCGTAGTTCCGGAGCTTCATTTCTAAATATCCTTCCTAGGTAGAAGATAGAGCCTTGCACTTGTAGCAGAGTAGTTCCTATGAAGAGTGTTTATGGATTCAGTCAAGAAAACTGCAATTCTTACTTTTTTTTTAATTTTTTATTTTTTTAAGGATTTGCTTATCCACCAAGTATCAGTCATCTAACCCTGTAATCATAGAACGTCAAGAAATCTGCCTAAGTAAAAATGTTAAAATCTTTAGTCTGACACACTGAACTAATGCAAAATGTCACCCAGAAGTCTGTAGAAATTGGATAATGGAAGTTGCAAAAGCCATGTTAATCTCCATATCACAGTTGATTTGATAACTTGTGTTTCCTTAGGGTAGTAGCTTGGGAGTGGGTTTGACTAATTGGATTGAAGGCGGAATTTCTTGTGCAGTAAAATCTTTAGTCTGATGTGGCACAGGTCCTCCTAGGACTAAATTTGCATCTATTTTGCTCTCGCCATTTTGACACTTAATGCCTTCTGTACTTAAGAATTCTCTTCAAAAGCCAATTTTTTTTATGAAGCGTCAGCAGTAGCAAATACAGGCGTGCATGTCCTAAAATTAATCCTGTGTGTACACTTGTATTGTTCTGGAGATACAGCGAGGATGGCTGGAAGAAACTGGGCGCCTCCACTGCCTCAGAGCCTGAGTTTTGATTTGCCTTTCGCCCTTCAAAATTAACCGATTGTTGCTTCTCCACCTGGTATGGCAGAGCACGTCAGCTGTGTTACTGGGGACTCCCGCATAAAAGACCAGTTGGATTAGTCCATCGCTTGTTCCTGCAGGAAGGCTGAAATATTTGCCTTGCCTGGGCAGAGAGCTGAGTTTTGACGCAGGCAAAATCATGTCTCCTATGGATAAAGCGTAGTGGCTAAAGACACCCTGTTAGATCCTGCTAAATCTAAATGACTGTGCTGGGTTCTGGCGCTGTTTGTCACCTGAGCAAAGCTGGGTACCTGGAGCGAAAGGATTCCTAGTTCTAGAAAGTGTAGCGCTGCTTAGAACGTGCCGAGTCGGCTGCAAAACCGGCGGCCTGGTCCCAGTCCTTGAGATGTTTTTGTATCCCTTGGGCTGCGCCGTCAGGGCTGCAAGCATTTGTTTATGTCCCAACGCCATACCAGACGCACAACACCAAGCACAGAGACAGCATATCCTTGCTTTTTGTTCCCCGTTTTCCTGTAGCAGCGCTCGGTAGCAGCGGCTCGAGACAATCGCTTCCTTTGGCAAAAGCGTAACGATTGCCGGAGTAGATGTGTCACCGTAGCGCAGGGATTTGCGGGGTGCATGTGCAGTAGCGTGTCCCGTTAAACGCAGTCCGGCTGCCGGGTGCGAGCCGGCAGGTGTTCTCGGAGCGCCCTGGGGACACGCTGCCCTGCCGGGGGTGCCGCCGGCCTCGCGGCGGCCCAGCCGTAGCTCTGTAGTGAGGATGCCATTCGTATGCACTTCCATTGGTTCTGAGGGGGTTTCTTTTTCACACAGCTGCTTCTAAACAAAAGTCCAGCAGTCATTTGCCAACAAACAACCAGGATGTACAGGGTTACATCACCAATCAGTCTCCAGAGAGCATTGTAGAAGAGGCTCAGGGCAAGTTGACAGAGCTGGAGCAGAGGATAAAAGAAGCCATAGAGAAGAACGCTCAGCTGCAGTCCCTGGAATTGGCACACGCTGACCAGCTCACCAAAGAGAAGATTGAGGAGCTGAACAAAACGAGAGAGGAACAAATCCAGAAGAAACAAAAGATTTTGGAGGAACTGCAGAAAGTGGAGCGAGAGTTACAGCTGAAAACTCAGCAGCAGCTCAAAAAGCAATATCTAGAGGTAAAAGCGCAAAGAATTCAGCTCCAGCAGCAGCAGCAACAACAGTCTTGCCAGCATCTGGGACTACTGACTCCCGTTGGGGTAGGAGAACAACTCTCAGAGGGAGACTATGCACGATTGCAGCAAGTGGACCCCATCTTGCTTAAAGATGACCCTCAGCAAGCTGCTGCGCAGACGGGTTTTGCACCAATTCAGCCTCTGGCCATGCCACAAGCTTTGCCTCTGGCAGCAGGTTCCTTACCTCCGGGGTCCATCGCAAATCTTACAGAACTGCAAGGTGTAATAGTTGGACAGCCAGTGCTGGGCCAAGCACAACTAGCAGGGCTGGGGCAAGGAATACTGACAGAAACACAGCAAGGGTTAATGGTAGCCAGCCCTGCTCAGACGCTCAATGACACGCTGGATGACATCATGGCAGGTGGGTTTGCATTGTTACGAGCAGGTATAATATTTGCTTGACCAGTTGAGGGTATGTCCACTTCTTTTTTTGTGTGTGTGTGTGTGTGTGTTTGTGTATTCCCACGAGCGCTACGGCAAGTGCCACTCTCTGATCCCTGTCGTGAGGAGTTGGGAAAACTAGCTTTAACGTTTCAATTCGCAGGGTGAGCTCGCTGGGGCCTCTTGGTCAGGTTGGTACGGTGCAGCGGCGTTTTTAACTCTCCACAGTTCGGGGAGGGATGTGTTAGAGTTCACGTGTCAGCTCTGTTTTGGCCTGATGGAAGCTGAGGAATGGCACCATGGTGATGCTGGGTGGTCCTTTGGGCTAGCTGAGAGCTGACCCGCAGCAGGCTGAGCAGCACCACAACCAGCCTGTAGTGTGGGAGGAACCTGTGGGTTCATCCTCAGAGTAACAGCTGCTCTGGTTGGCCTTCTGTAGCCCACTGATTGGAAGCTTTTACTGCCACTTGGAGGAAGAAAGGTGATAATCCTGTGACTTTTTGAAACATCTACTCATAAAAACAGCTGCCAGCAAAAAGCATGTTTAGCCTCACCAAATCCTTGTCAGCGCTTCGGAGAATTCTTTACCCAATGACATGAATGCTCGAAGGCCTTAAGCAGTAAAATAAAAGAATGAAGCAGGGTTTAAATGCAAATTGTCACTGTTGTTTTAGTTTGCACCTCACTCAGTTGTGCTTCCTCCCCTTTCCATGCTAAAGCAGTCATTGAAACACTCATTTTAACTCATTAGCTGGACACAGGTGAAATGGTAGGACATAGTCCTAAAACAATTCCATCACTTGATGGAAATGTACCGAGATGCTCTCGGTGAAGCTGATGCACTGTCATTTTTACTGTGCTATCAGAACAAGTCTGCTTTGCAAAGCGTGTTAGGATGAGGGATGTGTGCGAGAGTTGGAGTACAGAGTCAGTGGAAGGTATGGCAAGCGATTAAAGCTGCCAGGTGGTGATTTTTAAAACACTTGGAACACCACTTTTGAAATGAGACACACCTGATGAGTGACCTGCTGTCCAGGCAAAGCTTCGTTAAAGATGACAGAAATTTGTTTTCTGGAAATACCTTGTTAGAATTGACACACAGACATAAAGATTGGATAAAAAACAAATGTATGCATGAAAAATAGCTAAAACTATATATATCTTGCACCGACAGTAAAGGTTTCTCTCACATGGAACTGCTGGGATACATGACAATTTAAAAGCTGGGATGATTGCAGTTCTTGGTAACTTACAAAGAATCTGTGCAATGCACTTGAGTTGTGTTTAAATAGAAGTTAAAGCTGGAGTTTGGAGGTTTAGGACGTGTGTTCAGCTGCATGTCACATCGTGGGAAGGTGTGATTGCAGGTCACCTGCCCCGTGCCCCAGTGCCCGTGCGTGCCTTTTGGGGCAGATCAGGTATTTCCAGAGTGAGTTTCAGTGAACGTTTGGGTGCTGCTGAGCCCCTCCTGTTGGTACGTGTGTGCACACATGCAGTTGGGAGGGAAGTCTGAATTCATTTTCTGTCAAGGGGCTGATTTTAGGGTGTTTTTTTAAGCAAGAGCAGACACAGACCTGAGTATAGAACTTCAGTGCCAGCCCAAGTCCACACATCACAGCTTAATGTGGAGCTGAAATGGGCTCAGTGGAACTCAACGTTGAAGTAGCAGCTAAATATTTGATCAGTAACTCCATGTACTGCTCTGAGAGAAGCTTCCAGAGTATTCTTACGGATTTAAATTCTCGCTTCTGAGATGCCTGGAGTTTAGTTCCATTGCAGAGCTGTGTTCTCAGCACCAGTTACAGAAACAAAGCTTCACCTTGACTGTGCAGACTTGATTTAATGTGCATCTCTGTGCTTAATTAGTTGAAAACAATGAGTAAGTAGTAAATAATCCTTCATTTTTTACCTTTGGGCTCTTTTATGATCCTGCTGGAATTGAGGACAAGCGAAAAGCTTGCTCTTGACATTCAGATGTTGGGCAAGTTCTTTGCTTGCTGTGAGGCTCGTAAAAAGAAGTATTTCCTAGGGTTAGTTATGTAAATCTTGTATGAAACATTGCATCTCCTAAGTGGTGTGGTAAAGATCTAAAGAGAAAAAAAACCACCTTGTTTTTAATAGCAAACTTTTTATAAAGTAGAAACTATTCCAAGGATTATGTCCAGTCAGAGAGCTTCACAAAGAACTTCAGGAATCCTGAAGCACTCGATAGAATGCATTCCTGGAAGCTACCTGGTGGGATGAGTCAGTTCGAACTGCAGCTGTGTAAATTAGTACGTGAGAAAGAGTGAGAAAGAGTCCGCGTTGGCCGGGAGCTTTTCACAGAACCGAACAAAACAACAGCAGAGTGCCAGCATCCCTGGAAAACGAGGCTGTGTCCCGCCTGGGACCTGAGCAGGAGCTGGTTTTCCGTGGGGCTGACCTGCCCTGGGCCACCTTGCACTCTCTTAACCAGGACTGCAGGTGTGGAATGGTTTGCAGGGTCACCCCTGGAGCCCTCCTTGCACAGCAGCCCTGGCTGTTTGTGTTGAATTCAGGACGTAACTGGGGCTGTTACAATCCAAGGCATGTTCTGCATCTCTAGTGCTCCATAGTGATTTTAATCCTGCGTGGCAGGAACACCGTTTGTAATAACTGAGGATGCTACAGAGAGATCGAGGGCAGAGAAGGAACTGGTGTGGAACGAGCCTCTAGAGTTGGCTTGAAACCAGTTGGAAAAAGCTGAGATGTCTCATAAATTTCTTGTGTTTTTTTATTCTGTCCCCCATCTTGGCTTATGGCTGCGTAATGTGGAGCAGTTTTTATCTGCCTGGTGGTGACATGAGAGGAGACAGTAAGTGCATGAGGACAACGCAGTGCCCACAGTCAGGCAGCACTTGTGAGACGTGTGGTGTCCCCATGAAGGGCAGTGGGGTTACAAGGGACAGAGCCAGGGCTTGTCGCACTGTGTATACACTAAAATATTCTAACAGTGAACTCACTTTGAAGCCTTGGTTATCCCAGGCATGAAATAATGACGTTTCCACGGTGCAGTGCAGACTTCAGTTCCCTTTGCCACCATTAGAGTAGAGCAAGGAGCATGAAAATACTCTCAGTGCGTTTAGCCTGGAGAATCAAGCTAGTTGGTCATCCTTCTCAGAGCTCAAGAGTGCTGTAAAAACCTTCTGGGTTATTGAAAACACTGAATATTTTAGTTTGGGCGCCGTGAAAATTCTGTTCATCACCCTTGGCACGTTCATTAAAAATTTGAACTCCACACAGGTGATGTTGAAATAAATAGAATCTAAGTGATTACCCATGTAAATGAATATTGTGTCCTAGTGAATGGTGCTGTAGGGATTTGAGCTGTATTTGTGAATTATTGCCGAAGCACACGTTTTTCTTTTCTGGGTTTGTTTTGGGGTTTTTGTGGGGGGAGGTGATTGGGTTTTTTTGTTTTGTTTTTCCTCCCCTCACTGCAAATATAAAAAGTAGATTTTACCTGAATTGAGACATTCTTAACTAACTTGATTTTTTTTTTAATCTGAGAATTTACTAATGTCTGCTGTAATAGAGCAGATGCTTCCTAGTCCCCTTTTTGGGACTTGAGCAGGAATTGTTAGAAACTGTTTAAAACACATGCTATTTTTGACCCTATGTCAGAATATTTTGGCATATCCTCAGCATGGTTATTTTAATCCATACCTAGTGTGGTTTGTGAGATAAGTTTTCAAAGGAAGCTCTTAAGAGAGAGTTTGAAGTCTGAATTCTGACTTAGTCTTAAATAAAAGGTTAATGGTGCTTTCTGTGTTAGAAGCTGGGGATTCTTTGCTTCTCCCAGTGACATTTATTGGCTTCTTTGCTGGGATTTTGTGTAGGGAATCCAGAAATGAAATTGGTTATGGGTGTAAAACACAGCTGCCCTGCAGAGGTGGGAGCACACAGCTGGGCTTGTTAGGATACAGTTTTTGTGGCATCAGTTGGAAACTGCTTCATTTTGCCGTTCAGAGTGCTTTTGTCAGCTGGACAGGAGAAGCGTGTGCTGCTTCACTTTCTCCTTTGCTGTCACACCTGAGAAACACTGCAGGAGTGACAGGGAGAAGGCCACCGAGTTCCTCTGAGGAGAAGTAGGAGAATGGGTGTTTTCCCCAGAGGCTGCTTTAGGCTCAGGTTTGCTCTGTGCCTGTAAACATCCCGTGTGTAGGATGGATTTCAGGGAGCGTGGCAGTCGGTGCTGTCTGTGTCGTGTCCATGCACTGTCATCACTGTGAGTGTATCACCTCTGCTTACCTAACACCTCGACCAAACTCTCTGCAAACTGCCTGTTACAAAGCTTCCACTTCTCTGGTTCCAGCAGATTCTGCCCTGTGAGCATCCTGCCCTGTTGCTTTTTTGTTTTGTTTATGGGGGTGGGGGTGAAGGCTGGACAGACATTGAAACTGTTTTAAGGAAAATTGCGTAGATACCCGTTAGTTGGACTTGTTCTGCAGCCCTGCTTCCAAAGGTATGGAACTCCAGGTCTAAATAATGGCTGATTTGTTGCAGGAAAGATCTTTGGGTTTTTAAAAAAAAAAAAAAGGAAAGAAAAGAAAAGAAAAATCACCTTGTGGTGGGCTTCATGTCAGTCTGATACTTAACTCTTTCTTTGATTGATACAGTAAACCTTTTCCATAGTTCAAATTCGAAGAGTTAAAGGTTCAAAGGTTGGGCTAACTGTGTGGAATATATATATATTTGTGGAAAACCAGTTTTAAAGGAGTTCCATCTGTCGGTGGGAGTTCATCCCACTGTCCCTTTGCTGTCACGTTACGCTTGGGAGGTGTTTTGCTTTGACTAAGTGTGGTTCTTCTGTCCAACAGCAGTGAGTGGAAGAGCATCTGCAATGTCAAACACTCCTACCCACAGCATTGCAACCTCCGTGTCCCAACCTCAGACGCCGACTCCGAGTCCCATCATTTCTCCTTCAGCCATGCTGCCCATCTACCCTGCGATAGACATCGATGCCCAGGTGAGCCCGCCGCGCTCACAGGCGCACAGAGCTGTTCCATTCTGCACCCTGAATAATTCACTGGCGGCAAACAGCTCTGTTGTGTAATGGATTGGGGTCTGGAGACCAGCTTTGCTGCTTTTAGAAAGCCAGAACAACACCCCGGAGAGTCGCAACCCACTTTCCTCTGTGTTCTCGCTGAACAAGAAAAAGCTCTCTGAATGACTAAACACTTGTATTTCTTATTCCATTGTTGTCAGTGTGATAATGAGAAACAGCAGAATGCTCTACTGACAGAAATTAAATGTTTTCTGGCCTGATAGCCTCGGACAAAAATAAAGCACTGCACACTGAGTTTCTGCTTGTGCTTCCAAGCTGTTGGCCAGAGATCGCAGACATATGAAAGTCCTGAAACTAATAATTGCTGTGATTTTTTTAGCAAGAGGGAATAATTCAAGCTCTCATTTCCACTTAGGGAAAGGCTTTTCTGTATTGAAAATAATTGTTAAAAAGGGCAACTTCATGTTGGCTCGGAGCACCAGCAGAAAGCATACACATCCTAACTGGCGTGTATCTGAGCACAGCTCTGGGCTGTGCATAAATGACTGAGGTTTGGGCAGCATGGAGTAGAGGAAAAGCATGAGATCATTGTGGAGAAAAGGAGAGAACCCTCTGGAAAATCAGCCTTTTATACTTGGTTGCTTGTGGCACTTGGCTTGGATTCCGCTGTGATGAAGCCTTTGGTGGAACCGGAGTGCTCTAAGAATTAAAGACAGAATTCTTACCTTCATTATACCATCTAAAGGTCACGGTCAGGCAGCGGTAAAGAAGTTAACCTGGTTAGCAGAGCACAGCTGAGAGCTCAGATCTTGAAAAATCTCAGTTCTTGTCAGGATTTCTTCTTAAATCTCCCAGCAGAGCTGCCTTGAGAGGTAGAATCCTGTCATGAACTTGCGCACAGAAGGCAGCTGTGGGGGACTCAATAACATTCCCTTAGCTTACAGAAGCTTTTTGTTTTGGCATGGGTATAGTTATGTTTTGGCTAACGTGCAATATAGCAGGGTCTGTACATGAAAAAGCGAGTATTTATGTTGTGTGTGTGTGTTTGGTTTAGACTGAGAGTAACCATGACACAGCCTTGACACTGGCGTGTGCTGGTGGCCATGAAGAGCTGGTGCAGACGCTGCTGGAGAGAGGAGCGAACATTGAACACAGGGACAAGAAAGGTGGGTGTCTCCCCGTGGCAGTACAAACCCTGTCTGCTTTGCCAGGGTGTCCACTAAATAGATCCCTCGACTTCACATGAAACCTGTAGGCTTGCTTTTCTCCTGGTTTAACTCGTGTCACTTAGGAAGGTGGACTCTTCAAACATTGTTTTCCGTTTCAGGGTTCACTCCGCTTATTTTGGCTGCGACAGCCGGCCATGTGGGCGTTGTGGAAATCTTACTGGATAACGGAGCTGATATTGAAGCCCAGTCTGAGAGAACCAAGGACACTCCCTTGTCTTTGGCTTGTTCAGGAGGAAGGCAAGAGGTGAAGTAAACCTTCAATCTTCAGAAGCAGCGTGTGAATGACGTAGTGTGTCAGCACAGCACAAGAACCTTCCAGGAAAGATGCAGTCACACAGGATGCGTGTTAAAAAAGATGCAAAGAACTTCACATTTTCCAATTTAGACCTTCCAACATGTCTCTTACAGATTGCTTTTTCTCTTTTGGTAACTGGACTGGTGCTGTGCAGGTGTCCTCGTGAGCGTAGTCATTAGTGCCCCATTATGGGACTTGTACCAGCATAATTAGATGAGCGAATGCCATGAGTGTTCTTGCTGAGAATCAAGAGTTAAACGCAAATGTGTTCCATATATGAGCCATATCACAGTTTTTGGGGAAAAAAATGGGAAAACACTGGGCTTTAGGCAGCAGAGATGATGTCAGAATGCCCTCCTCAAATTTTTGGGATTGACAGTGTATTTGTTCTGTGATTTCGTGAGAAAATGTTCTGATTGAGAGTTGCGCAGGTCTAATCTAAACTTTTTTAAGACCTGGAAGCGAAGCAAATTTAACATGTCACTGGAGGTGACACCATGGGTTTTCACCTCAGTGTACGCTGTGATTTCAGTTGCTAGACAGTTCGGTTTCTTGTCAAGTCCTCTGCAGGAGAGGACGAAAAGCAGGAGTACTTCATACACCACGTTGAAACGGAGTCTCTGGGTTTGGCAGGCTTTAAAGTTGGCTGAAATAATCTTAAAGAGATGTGCTTTTTCTTCCTCTCCCGTTCAGTTTGTTTCGAATGGTTGAAGCATACTAATGAGCAGCCATGATTGATTTTTTTAGAGGAAGTTTTGCAGTAGCTTTGGGAACGCAGTTGTGGCCTCATCCGGTCATGAAGGCAAGGTAGCAAAGCAGCTGATTAAAGTGTCTTTCTTACCAGTGGTATCTTCCAACAGTATATTTAGGCTTGAAAAGCTTGTATCTTGGGTAGATGTGCAAGTCTGGGAGAAAACCAGATGTTATTTGTTGAACCGCTGCAGGTGGTGGAGCTGCTGCTCGCTCGAGGGGCAAACAAGGAGCACAGGAACGTGTCTGATTACACACCTCTGAGCCTCGCCGCCTCGGGTGGCTACGTGAACATTATCAAGATTCTGCTGAATGCTGGGGCAGAAATCAATTCCAGGCAAGTTCCCTTTTCATCCTCTATCTCGTGGGCTTGGTTGTGAGTCAGGTGAAGGAAGTGTGCGTGTTTTCCCTCTGTTTTCCCTGCGTAGGTCACTCTGTGCGTGTGCATGTGTGCAATGCTTTTGCATCCATTGGGGAGTAGAAAACAGCTCAGGTGTGAGCTGCACAGGTTGTGCTCCTCGTCAGAGATGCCCTTCAATTTGAAGCAATCAAAAAGTAACGTGCAGGGTGTCTCTAAGTAGAAGTACATGTCGTAAACGATGCTGCTGTGGAGAACCTCTTTCAGGTTCAGTACCTGTTGGTGTGCAGCTGGTTTTTCAGTCTCGTGTAAGTACTCTGTCTGCATTAGTTTATTATAATCCCATCTCTGAGATGACCTTTAAAGCAGTTTTGGTTCTTTCCTCCTTGTCTTTCAGAACTGGTAGCAAATTGGGCATTTCTCCCTTGATGCTGGCAGCCATGAACGGGCACACTGCTGCTGTCAAGCTGTTACTGGACATGGGCTCTGATATAAACGCCCAGATCGAGACCAACAGGAACACAGCCCTGACTCTGGCCTGTTTCCAGGGAAGAACTGAGGTGGTCAGCCTGCTGCTCGATAGAAAAGCTAACGTGGAACACAGAGCCAAGGTAAAGAGCAAACAGCTGGAGAAGTCTCCAGAGAGAGGTGCTTGTAATCATCGTGTCTCTGTTGTTACCTGATTTTCTTGCCTTTGTGCAAGTCAGCTTCTCCGGTTCAGTTAACTGAACTGAACTGGATATTGTATAGAGAAAAATGGCTGCATTTAAGGGCTAAAATTTTGGTGGTTGCCAAGCTCATCAAAAAACGTGTTTCTTAAAAAATTGTTGATTGATCTTCGGGTGCTTACAAGCGTAAGGATAGTAAGTTAAATAAATATGTTTGTAAATGAAATAAATACTGGCTCTCAGGTAAGCCCCTCAGAGCCCCCCAGCTGACGGCTGCTTTCTCCTGCGTGCTTGTCCCAGACTGGTCTCACTCCGCTGATGGAAGCAGCTTCCGGGGGGTACGCAGAAGTGGGCAGGGTCCTGCTGGACAAAGGTGCAGACGTCAACGCTCCCCCAGTTCCTTCATCCAGAGACACAGCTTTAACCATCGCAGCAGACAAAGGGCACTACAAGTTCTGTGAGCTCCTCATTAGCAGGTACTGTGTTTGCAAGCGAGCAGCTTAAAGAAAAATATGGCCAGATTTACACTTCATTTTCCCAATATACAATTATATTTCCCAGTAAACACTGAAGGGTTAGGAAATGGGAAAGGTTCTGTGTCTGTTGACTTCTACTATGTAATTTAATTTACCCCAAGTACTCAAATGAAGTTTTTTGCGGGGCTTAGAGTGCTTCCTTTTGCCTAAATGCAGGGTTTTGATGGAATGTGTTTGGTTTTGCAGGGGAGCTCACATCGACGTGCGGAACAAGAAGGGGAATACTCCGCTGTGGCTGGCAGCAAACGGGGGGCATCTTGATGTTGTCCAGCTGCTGGTGCAGGCTGGAGCTGACGTGGATGCAGCAGATAACAGGAAAATAACTCCTCTCATGGCAGCCTTCCGAAAGGTAGAGTGGGAGGTTCAGCTTGGCTCTTAGCTGGGATTGTCATGATCATCCCTACACAGCTGTTAGAAGTGGAATGTGAGGCTGGTTCTGCTGTGTGTGAGGGGTGAAAATGCAGTGTGCTTCTGTGTGATAGAACTGGGGGGAAATAGGATTGGTTCCTTATGCAAGACATGATGAGGGCTTTGGTCAAAGAAAGTGCAGTTTAGCCCGAGTTGAGTTTACAGATGATTTTTGTTAGCAAGGGAGTGTAGCTGAGTTGAGGGGCTGCAGTACTGGAAAAATCGTGGATGACTGTAGAAGCCTGTAGCTGTTAAACTGTTAGAGCTGGGCTTCTGAAAATGCCCCAAAAAAGGCAGAAGTTTGTGAAAGTACTTCTGGAGTAAGGGCAGCCTGAGGAGAGGCGATTTCCTGCCTTCCCTGGTGTCAGAAATGTGCTCCACTAGTTCAGAAAGCGAGAAAGATCTAAAAAAAAGCGTTGAGAGCATCACGTGTTGAGGAGTTGAAAATAAGTATTTTGCAAGGAGTGTTGGGACTGAAGTCCGGCAAACTAGAGGGAGGTGGTCTGATGGGAAGTGTTGTCCTTGAACTTTGCTTTCCAGGGTCATGTGAAAGTGGTGCGTTACCTGGTGAAGGAGGTGAACCAGTTCCCGTCCGACTCGGAGTGCATGAGATACATAGCAACCATCACGGATAAGGTAAGAGGGGAGGGCAGAAAACCCTCGAGAAGGAGCAGTGTCGTGTCTCAGCTTCGGAGACAGCGTTAGGGATTCTCCTTAGCTCCTGGGCCACCAGCTTTCAGCCAAAGCATGAGTCCCATTGGAACGTTTGAGGGGAAACAGCAGGAAAAGAGAGCGCGTGGCACTTTGTGCTCGATGTGCTTTGTCGCTGCAGGAGATGCTGAAGAAGTGCCACCTGTGCATGGAGTCAATTGTTCAAGCCAAAGATAGACAGGCTGCGGAAGCCAACAAGAACGCGAGCATTCTGCTGGAGGAGCTGGACTTGGAGAAGGCAAGTGGAAGGAGTTGCAGTTGGGAATATTTCTCTCTTAAAATTACAGTGTTGCATTCCTTCAAGATGGTAAGGTCGGTAAAAGTAGTTATTGGGGTATAAGAGTGTGTAATCATCATAATTGGAGTGTCTAGAGCTGAGCATCTTGTTGTTCAGGTAATCTTTGAACTTTGCTATTATTCAAAGACATTGGATCGGGAAATTCCAATGTAACTATTTCCTCTGTACCAAAAGAAGGATTTTCCACTATTGTACCAAAAGAAGCATTTCTGAACGTGATTTTGTCAAAAAAATTACCATGGTGTTTTCTAATCATACTCACGAGGATGTTAGGTCTAGACCCTGTTTTGTGTCCTAAATATTAAAAAAACATTGACTAATTTACTAGGAACCGTAGTACTGTAGTAGAAATAAAATAGAAAAGTCTAAGGAAATAGCAAACATTTGGATTTCTTGAAATGCACGGGATGTCTTGTAATGCTGTTCCATGTGCTTGACTTGCAGCTAAGGGAAGAAAGCAGGAGACTGGCTCTGGCTGCCAAAAGAGAGAAAAGAAAGGAGAAAAGGAGGAAGAAAAAAGAAGAACAAAGGCGAAAACTAGAAGAAATAGAAGCAAAAAATAAAGAGAATTTTGAACTTCAAGCTGCTCAGGAGAAAGAGAAGTTAAAAGCTGAAGGTGATTACTGCATTTATTCCATAAAGAATGGAATTCTGTATGAGCTGGTATGATATCCGTAAGAGATTTGTGGATGTCTGCATAGCCAAGGGGTTTGTGTGTTTCTTGGAGCTCTGTAAAAAAGTTAGCCCTAAGTTGTTTGACAGGCGTGATTCGGAAAGCAAAATGCTCAAGTTTCCTTAAACCAGCTAAACTGCTCCTGCTTTTTCTTTACTCTTGCAACAGAGGATCCCGAGGTCCCCATGGAGCCTCCCAGTGCTACCACCACCACCACCATCGGTATATCCGCGACCTGGACAACGCTGGCAGGCTCTCACGGCAAGAGGAATAACACCATCACCACAACGAGCTCCAAGAGGAAAAACAGGAAAAACAAAGTCACCCCCGAAAACGTCCAGATTATATTCGATGATCAGCTGCCAATTTCCTATAGCCAGCCTGAGAAGGTGAATGGGGAATCCAAGAGCAGCAGCACCAGTGAGAGTGGTGACAGTGACAACATGAGGATCTCCAGCTGTAGCGACGAGAGCAGCAACAGCAACAGCAGCCACAAAAGTGACAATCATTCTTCCACAGCCGTCACTAACACGCAGAGCAACAAGAAGCAGCCCTCGGTGCTCGTCACTTGTCCCAAGGATGAGAGGAAAGCGGTCCCTGGCAAGTCATCCATCAAGTAAGTTCCTGTGACGGTGTATGCAAAGTGCAAGTCGTCCTTTTTTTTATTTTCCCCGCACACAGTGACAGCTTTTAATTCCTTTTGCAGGTTGTCTGAAGTTATTAACGAAGTGACAAGTAATTCCTTGTCTACTTGCACAAAATCTGCTCCTTCTCCCCTTTCTTCTCCGAACGGAAAGCTAACCATTGCTAGTCCTAAACGTGGTCAGAAAAGGGAAGAAGGCTGGAAGGAAGTTGTGAGAAGGTGAGCAAGACATTCCCCTGATTCCCTTTGATGCTGTCCTTTGTGTGGCCTTCCCTGGAGTTACTGAACGACCTTCCTCGTGGGTTTGAGATCTCAAAAGGTGCTGCAGCATAGGTTGAATCAGAAAATACGGTATTCTTTTGACCAGCCTGCTCACAGCTTCTTTCTGTGTTTTTTCACTTAATATTGTTTCTTTTTTATATAGATCCAAGAAGGTTTCTGTTCCATCAACTGTGATTTCCAGAGTTATTGGCAGAGGAGGATGCAACATCAACGCCATCCGGGAGTGCACGGGAGCACACATAGACATTGACAAGCAGAAGGATAAAACTGGAGACCGAATAATCACCATCAGGTGAGCAGGATCTTGCACTTGCTCTGTCCTGTGGGTGTTTTTTCCTTGTAGAATGTTCGACTGTGTAGGAAAATTAAGGGCTTGATCTGATTGTTCCTTGGAAGATCAGAGTACAACCAGCAGCAGGTACAAGAGACAGCTTGTGAGATAAGGTGAAGCAAAAATGTTGGGATTCTGTGTTTGGACTTTTTAAGACGAGGTGAAATATGAAGGAATATCTGGGGAAGTAAATATTTTATCCTTTTGGGTATTTTGGGATTTGGAGTTTTCAGCTTGAACTTCTAGAGTGATTGTCTGCAGCAGGACCGTGCCAAGCTCAGTTTTTGGATGGAGAGTTATTTTCCTGTTTGTGTTAGTGCCATGGCAGATAGGCTGGATCACGTGTGGGAGGTCCTTGGCTATAATAAGACCGGCTATAATTTCCCTGTGCTTCCTTTTCGTAGGGGTGGCACAGAATCAACCAGACAGGCCACACAGTTGATCAATGCTCTGATTAAGGATCCAGATAAGGAAATCGATGAACTTATTCCAAAGAACCGTTTGAAAAGTTCGACTGTAAATTCCAAAATAGGGTCCTCGACACCTGCCGCCACTACAGCTGCTAACAGTTCCCTCGTGGGCATCAAAGTGACCACCGTAGCCGCTTCGTCGACATCTCAGACTGCCTCCGCACTCACCGTGCCTGCAATCTCCTCAGCATCCACTCACAAAAGCATCAAGAACCCCGTGAACAACGTGCGGCCCGGTTTCCAGGTTTCCCTGCCGCTGGCGTATCCTCCCCCGCAGTTTGCACACGCGCTCCTCGCCGCTCAGACCTTCCAGCAGATCCGTCCGCCCCGGCTGCCCATGACGCACTTCGGAGGCACCTTCCCGCCGGCTCAGTCCACGTGGGGTCCGTTTCCCGTCAGGCCGCTGAGCCCCGCGCGAGCCACCAACTCGCCCAAACCTCACATGGTGCCTCGCCATAACAGCCAGAACAGCAGCGGTGCTCAGGTGAACTCGGCGAGTTCTTTGACGACGAGTCCCACGGCGACGACAACTGCGGTGGCTTCTACCGTGCCTGGATCTTCTGCCAGCGGCAGCCCGAGCTCCCCTTCGGTCAGGAGGCAGCTCTTTGTCACCGTGGTGAAGACGTCCAACGCCACCACCACCACGGTGACGACCACGGCGAGCAACACGAGCACAGCGCCCACGAACGCCACGTATCCAACTCCTACTGCCAAAGAACACTACCCTGCATCTTCCCCCTCATCTCCCTCTCCTCCCGCGCAGCCGGCGGGCGTCTCCCGGAGCAGCCCTTCCGACTGCGCGGCAGCCTCTCCCAATAAAGGGCCGCCTCCGTCGGAGCCCGAAGCGGGGAGCCCGCCCGCTGTGGATGCGAGCTCGACCAGCAGCAGGCAGCCCAATCCTGGCACCGGCAGCTCCTCCGTGCATCCCGCTCATCAGCAGCCCCCGGGAGCTCCTCTGCCAGAGGCCAGGCCCCCTCTCCAGCAACCTCAGGTTCCTGCACCAGATCCTCGGATGGTTGTGCCTCCCAGTTTAGCGGCGACGAGCTCATCTGCCCCGGCGGTGGGTGCGAACAACGCTCCGATGACCTACCCCGCGTCCCAGGCGTCGATGGGGCCCGCTCAGCCCGCAGCCAAGATGGAAACCCCGGCCATCAGACCGCCTGTCCATGGAACCGGCAGCACCCACAAGAACCCGGCTCCCGTGCAAAACTCCTCCGTCGCAGTCCTCAACGTCAACCACATCAAACGGCCCCACAGCGTTCCTTCTTCAGTGCAGCTTCCTTCTACCTTAAGTACACAAAGTGCTTCTCAGAATTCGGCCCACCCGGCGAACAAGCCCATGGGGAACAACTTCAGTGCTACCCTGCCCTTTGGGCCCTTTAGTACGTTGTTCGAGAACAGCCCCACGTCTGCTCATGCCTTCTGGGGTGGGTCCGTCGTCTCCTCCCAGACAGCGCCGGAATCCATGCTCTCAGCAAAGTCCTCATTTTTGCCAAATTCAGATCCGTTACATCAGTCTGACACCTCCAAAGCCCCAGGTTTTAGGCCACCGTTACAGAGGCCAGCTCCGAGTCCCTCAGGTGAGTGTCTGGCTTGTGCCCACACCATAATAATGCAGTTTATTCTTGGGTTTTTTAAGCCAAGCTGAGTTCATTTTGAGTGCCCTGTCAAATTTAGTTACTGTTTGGCAGCTGATGGGCTTGATAAAGTAGGGTTTTTCCCATTCCAATCTGNCATTTTTGCCAAATTCAGATCCGTTACATCAGTCTGACACCTCCAAAGCCCCAGGTTTTAGGCCACCGTTACAGAGGCCAGCTCCGAGTCCCTCAGGTGAGTGTCTGGCTTGTGCCCACACCATAATAATGCAGTTTATTCTTGGGTTTTTTAAGCCAAGCTGAGTTCATTTTGAGTGCCCTGTCAAATTTAGTTACTGTTTGGGCTTGATAAAATAGGGTTTTTCCCATTCCAATCTGTTTTCCTCAAATAGCTGAGATAATAAAACACTTCACTCATACTTGCACCTCCCTTCCCTGCCAGCTAGTGACTGTTCTAGTTTGTGATGCCCTGTCCTGAGGCTGCAGAAAAATACGCAGCATGCTGCAAGGGTTAGGATGGCACAAAAAGTGGTGTTTTGATGTGAACTTGTGACTTACGAGAGGTGTGTTCTCTTAATTACTGAATGTGATCAAACAGATGAAATTTCCTTATCTGCCTGAATTTTTTTAATGAGACGTTGAGCTTTCTGCCCAAAACAGAGGCCAGGGGGTTGTCACAGAATCTGTACATGCATGGTTTGGACCATCTCTGCCTGTTTTTGTAGCACCACTGAGGTGTTAATAGATTGAGAGATGTGACAGCATTTTTTTCCCCCTGTTTTGTGAGCATGATGGTGTTGAATTTTTTCATCTTTATATATTTCTCAACATTTTGACTGTGGCCCCTAAGACATAAAAATTTAGAACTCTTAGATCCCTAAGATTTTATTTTTTCCTTTCTTCCTTGAAGAAGACGTGAAGTGAGCAGTAATTCTTATATTTTCATTATCTTGGCTAATTGGTGACATTGGGCGTTATAATGAAATAAGAATCATTTTTGATTTAGGTATGCAGCACAACCGCAGAGTGTGGAGCTTAATACTCCAGTTTTCTTTGGAAAATCGTAACACACCCCCCAAAAATGGATTGGATAAAAGTTTCCCTTTTTTCCTTTTTATTTCCACTATATGGGCAACCTCTGGATGGAGATGCTGGAGCTGTGGGAGTCACCTGTGCCCGTTTTCTCTCGTAGGTATTGTCAGTATGGATTCTCCCTACGCTTCTGTAACACCTTCTTCGACACACCTGGGGACCTTTGCCTCGAACCTGTCGGGAGGGCAGATCTACGCGCCCGGGACCCCTCTGGGTGGAGCTCCTGCAGCTGCTAACTTCAACAGACAGCATTTTTCCCCTCTTAGTTTATTGCCTCCATGTTCATCAGCATCCAACGGTGAGTTCTGGTCGGCAGGAAGCCGCTGTATAAATAAAGTTGTCTCGCAGAACTGCATAAGGAATTCCGGGAGAAAATCCCTAGGGCAGGTTCTGGTACCTTCCTCTGCCTTTGGGCCCTGCAGTTCCGAGTTATGCGGACAGAAAACAAATAGGCTGTTGAGTGCTGGCTGATTTAGGGAATCGTGTTTTAATGGCAAAAATAATGGCAAAAAAAAAACCAACCCCGAGGGAACAAATCGGGATTAAAAAAAAAGGAAGAAGAAAAAACAAACCCAACAAAAACAAACCCAACAAAAAGATGGGTTTATTTGGGCTTATTTCAGCTCTGGTTTAGGACATAATCCTCAAATCCTCTGCTGCTGATAGACAGTGATGCTTATTTAAGGTTTTGTGGTGTGTGTGAGGTGGCTGAACTGCAAGGGCATGATAAGCATTTTATGTAAGGGACAAAATCAGTGGTGAGTATCTTCTCCGATCTGGAAATGAAATGATCCTGAGGTGGATGAATCTGGCATTAAGCAGCTCCCCGTGGTCAGTTTTTGGGCGTTGAAGGATAGGTTTGTGGGATCTGCCTGCCATCACTAAGCGCTCCTGTTGCTTTCCTTGCAGAATCTCCTGCTCAGTCCGTGTCCTCTGGAGTACGAGCACCCTCTCCCACCCCTTCAGCAGTGTCCTTGGGATCAGAAAAACCCAGTAACGTTTCTCAGGACAGAAAAGTCCCTGTTCCTATCGGGACTGAACGCTCTGCACGTATTAGACAAACTGGAACGTCTACTCCTTCCGTAATTGGGAGCAACCTGGCTGCCCCGGTGGGCCACAGCGGGATCTGGTCCTTCGAAGGTATAGGTGGCAGTCAAGGTAGGTGTTGCTCACAGGTGCACTTGAACTGAGCAGGGCGCTGTGCTCGCCAAACTTGTCCTCAGCGCGGCAGGGTGGTGCAGCAGTGAGTGCCCGGAAACGCACCAGTGCTCTTTCCAAAGCAATTGCAGCAGGGATTTCTCTTTGCCTTCCTTTCACGAGGTTTCCGAAACCCTCCGGGGTTCTGAAATGTCCTGGCTGTGAAGATTTGGTACTCCGAGTGAGAACAGGAAAAAATAAAAACAGGGTTTACAGGGATGAACACAACGAGGATCATCGGATTTAGGAGGAAGGGAAATTAAGGTGTCACAAGATAACCATGTGGGGTTTTTGGTTGATAAAGAGATTGTTTGTACAGCAGGAGTTAGTATTTAATTTGTAGCTAAGGCAGAAGATTTTGTGCTGAGGATGGTGCTTTTATAAAGTGATAATATTCCACATTTGGGTTTCCTTTGTTCTTTCCAGCCATTTGCCTTTTACTAGCACAAGGCTCGTGGCTCTCCTGGAGTCACACAGAATTCAGCATTTCAGAATTTATTAACAATTTCAGTTAGTGATGTTACAGCTTTTCTTACCAAACCTGTCAGGACTCTTGGGCGCAATTTTTGGGAGACTGATGACCTTTTTTTATATTGACTGGTGGTTTTTTTGTGGGGAGTTGATTTTTAATTTCTTTAAGTTTTTTGCTTGGGGTGGGTGGGTGTGAATGTTGAGACTGTGTCAGCTTGGACCTCTGGATGTCCTGCCAGCCTCGTGCACAAAAAGGGGGTTTGCCGTGAGTTCTGCCTGTGTTGCTCAAGGTTTTATCCAATCTGCTCTGGAAAACCTGCAAGGATGGGGGCTGCTCCACCTCTCAGAGCAATCTGTTCTGCTCCTTGACTGAGTCCACACAGCTTAAGGTTTTAATTGACTGACTGCTGGGGTTCTTCCCCAAATACAAACCCTTTTTTCACTTCACTAGTGGTCTTTTCCCAGATAAAGCTTTAGAAATTTAATCTTTATTTGCATTGTGTGGCTGTAAAAGTTGTCCTTTGTGCCTGTCTTGGCTTTTGGGATGCTACTTTCTCTCTATTTTGGTCAATTACTTCAACATTTTGATTCTCATTTCACAATGGGATTGGCTCTTCTCTACTTGAGTATTAGGAAATGTTTGTGTACCCCTTCTCCAAATACAATTTTCTTACGTTTTGTTTTAAAAACTGGATTTTTGGATGTCTGGGGTTTGAACTGTAGCACCAGTACCAAGCTGCCTCTGATGAATTCGCAGAATTAGAACGTGAGCACATGTCTGCAGCTGGGCATTTTCTGGTTTGGGTTTGCACAGATACTTCTGTGTCCCTTAGAATATGGAATCATTAATGGTAGTGAAGTAGAGCAAATAGTTTTCATAGTGTACATACCCTTTCCACAGCACCAAAGGCGCGAGGAATTGAGGTTTTTGGAGGCTCTGAGGTTTTTGGAGGAGGGAGAGTTAACCCAAATTCCAGCTTTGCTGTTGAAATGGAGGAAAGTTGCAGGGGCAGCGCTCTGGTTGCAGGTAACTGTTCCAAACTCCTGGCAGCGGCTCAGGGTTCCCGGCTTGGGAGCCGCAGGTGCCATTCCTGCTCTTCCCCATCCCCTGTGCTGCTGAGCTGCAGCGCAGGTGGGAGCCCGAGGGCTGCAGGCGGAGCACACTGGAGGCTGGCAGGCGGGCGCTGAGGGGTGCCCTGGGTAACGCCGTGTCTCTGTGCCGCCAGATAAAGTGGACTGGTGTCACAGCGGAATGGGGAGCCACATGATCCACAGGCCCATGTCCGATCCGGGCGTGTTCTCGCACCAAGCCATGGAGAGAGACAGCGCGGGAATCGTGACGCCTTCCGGTACATTCCATCAGCCCGTCCCTGCAGGATACATGGACTTCCCGAAAGTCGGGGTAATGAACCTTCTTGGACCCGATGCGCAGCGTGAATCCCCTTCTGTCCTTCTGTCTGTGAAAGCATCCTGATTGCTGCTTTTCCTTCCCCTCAGGGAATGCCTTTTTCTGTGTATGGGAACGCCATAATTCCTCCCGTAGCCCCCATCACAGATGGTACTGGAGGCCCCATCTTCAACGGGCCTCATGCTGCTGACCCATCTTGGAACTCGCTGATAAAGATGGTTTCAAATTCCACGGAAAACAACGGGCCTCAGACGGTAATTGTTACCTTTTTTTGCACTGTGTGTTTTACTCAGAATGTATCATGATTCCTATCTGTGCAGCTGTGCATTTGGGAAGAGAAATCTTGGGGCAGAATTTCATAGGCAAAGCCAATTTATGTGCTGTTAGTTCAGCTTTCTCTTCCCAAGGAGGGAACACGGGAACGTGACTGCTGCTGGGCTCGTAAAGCAGCTCTTCAGGAACGGAGTAAGGAGCTCTGCTGCTCCGATCTCGCCTGGCTTGTCCACTGAATATAATTTAGGCAGAGGGATTAATGCCCCTAAACCTCGTGTTCGTACTCAGGAACTAATGCTATAATGGAGCATCGGTAGCTCTGGTTAGATTATATCCTGTGGTTATTTGTAATTAGACAGCGAGCTCTGTTATACTGTTACTAAATAAAGAATTTCTGGGCTTAATTTGCTCGGGAATGATCCAAGCTGTGGGGAGCAGCTCCCAGCTCTGCCAGGCCATGGGTGTGTGGGAGAGGGGGTTTGGGTGTTGTTAAAAATGCAGTTTTCTCTTGCAGGTGTGGACTGGAACTTGGACACCTCACATGAACAGCGTGCATATGAACCAACTGGGCTGAGTGGGATCAACGTGCTGGCCTTGAGATTCCTTTTTTTGCAGAGGAAACCACAATTGGCAGAAACAGTTTATGTGCTCCCAGATCATTCTACTGATGTGCTTGACTGAAGTGTGTAGGCTTTTTGCAGAAGAACTTACTAACTGACCTTTTTCTGTGAACATTGTGACCGCCCATTCCCCACCATCATATGTTTCAACTTAGTTAGACTTTCTTCTTTCCTTTCCTCCTCTTTTTTTTTTTTTTTTTGGACATAACTTTCTGTTGAAGCTGTTCTTTGGCTGGTTGGTTTTAGTACTGTAAACTGCTTCTGAGCAAACACAGAAATTTAGCAAAATTATGTAAACTTGATCCTGAAGTTTTAGAATGGCAAATAAATGTACAATTGTTTACATAACAAATGGCTAAGCAGAAAGTAAATTTCAATATGTCAGTTATAGAGGCTCTACTTTATGTAGACTTAAATTAATGTGAGATATGTACCTTCATATTCAGAAATCTGGATGTTTCCTTCATACATTAAACTATTAATAAGCATAACTTTTCTACTTGTGTAATTTAAGTAAGTTATAAAAAGAAAAACACCCGAGGCATTATCAGAGGGTGTTTCCCAAACGTGTCTTGGATTTTTCTGAGAATACATACATTCTCTATTTGACATTTGAGGAGAGCTGCCCTGCTGAAGGCTCCAGAGGGAGGTCTGTTCTAGAATAAGCCCCGGGAAGGTTTATTTGAAGAAGTCCAAGTGGGAATTCCCGTGTGCATTGTCAGGAGCTGTGACCTGTGGACAGCAGTAGCAGGAGATGAAGGGGGGTGGGTCCTGTGAGCCTGGGCTGGGTGAGCAGTGACACAGATTCAGTCTGGATCCCTGCACAGTTCCCTTACACAGCCTTTAAAGGAGATCTACAACTCGGATTGAATAAGTACTGTTTGCTTTTATTACGGTTCCTCCTTTGAAACGCAGGAAAACACCTCAGCTGCCCACAGAAACTCCTGCCTTTTACATACTGTGATGATTGAGGTGTCCACAAACCTTTGGCATACCCAAAGTCCATACACCTGCCCTTAGGTGCTGCTCTGAATAAAAGCAAGCTCCTTTTCCCAGCTGTCTGATCACCTGAAATACATCCTGGGAAGATACGGTGGTAGCAAAATGGATCCTCAAGTGAGAACTGCTCAGAAAGAAGATTGAAACTCCATTTCACACCTTACCATGGTGTGGGTTAGTGCCCTTCCTCTCTGCTACAGTCGTTTGCTTCAGGCTTTCGTGCTGTTTAGGGTTATTAATTATTAATCCCACTGAGAAATAGTGCTCAGTGTTTATTACAGCCATGAATTCCAGAGCATTTTGTTGACCTGACAGTTCAGTCCATGCCTGGAGCAGCACAGGCTTGATGCCACCGCTGTGGCATTGGGCTGGGCACGCGAGATCCTGGGTGGGGGGGATTGGACCATTTTTATTCTCAGATCCTTTTTTTTTTTAATTATTATTTTTTCCACAATGTAATGCTTTCTATTTGTCCAATAAACCAAGGAACATACTCTTTTGGGAGGTGGCAGGTGCTTTTTATTTGGGAAAAGGGAACAGAACCAGGGTTAGGACGAACATGGTGTGTTTAGTGTAAGGGATATTTTGACCTCTCCTTGTCACAGAAGGGGCAAGGAGACACAGTTCAGAAGCTGGCTGGGCAGAACACTGCTGCTGTGGAATGATTAATTGCTTGTTAATGGTTAATTGCTCGTGGGTGTAATTTTCAGGCTGAGAGAGCTGGAGCTGTTCAGCCTGGTTGTGTGGACCCCTTCCAGTATCTGAAGTGGCCTACAAACCCTGAGAGGGACTCCTTGTCAGGAACTGTAGCGACAGGACAGGAAGTAATGGGTACAAAGGGAAAAAAGGGGAAATTAGGCTAGATATTGGGGGACCTTGAACCTCCACACAAGGTTCGGACAACACAACCAGGCCCATGGTGTGATCCTTGGGGATGACCAGGTGATCCTGGTGGTTCCCTTCCAGCTCAGCACGTTCTGCGGTGTGGCGAGAGGTGTCCCTGAGGGCGCTGGGGCTATTCCAAGCCCCGTACCAGTCTGGTTACCACACAATTCGGGTAAATGCAGCCAGGTGGCCGCCGCTGCCCTTCCCTCGCCCTCAGGCGCCACGGCGGCCGCGGGGCGGCGCACTCCGGGCGGGCCGCGCATGCGCCTCACGCGCGGGAG